>JANSVB020000044.1:5554645-5564663 GCA_025504935.2 Erythroxylum haughtii
GAAATCTAGCATCAACTCAATATCAAACACAACTAGGCAGATAAAAGAGAATCAACAAGATCACAAGTTGACATATAGGAGACTTCATATATTTAAGCACAGAATTCTAAATAAACAAATCCATGACACCTTACGTTGTTCAACGCTTAATTAAACTCTAATTAAGAAAATCTAACCACAAAGCAATAAACCCCAACTCGGTTGTTCATAATAAAGTAGTTAAACTTGACAATGTAAACTACTAATCCAAACATCACATTAAATGTCCAACATTTAGCTACAACCGAGTAGATTCACTACAAGTTACAAATCCTAGACCTAGGCATTCATAAATCATAGCTAAACTATGGATTGAGTTACTCCCCTTTGAAGTTTGGTGAACTCCAACCGTCACTGCATCTTCAAGAGAAAATAAACACCTAACCATGCATTACAACCGAAAACTTCACAACTCGTGATGAATCCAAGCTATCATGATGGAGTCAGTGGTGAAAATGGAAAGGAAATGAAAATGAAAATCTATACAAAGATCCTACCCAGGGAACCCCGAAGGGAACCCTAGGTGGTGCGGCTATGAATTCTTTTCTTGTCTCTTCGCTCTTCTCTTCTCCAAATGTTCGATCTGCAAAAGATGGATCTTCTAACCTAATTTAGCAATATTTAAAGGATGGGTCGCGGGCCGGGTCGGTACAGTGAGAGAAATTTCTATTTGGAGTACGGGTATCCGTCTGCACGTCGCGACGAGCGGTTGCCTGTTCTCTCGCCGCGGCGAGATGCTTCCTTGACTGCACGACGTGCCTTCTCGGGTTGCTCACCGCGGCGTGTGAATTAATTGATGTCGCGACGCACGACTGCTTGTTCCCTCCTTGACGTCGCAGCGTGTGAGTTGTTAGACACCGCGACATGCTGTTGCTCGATCATACGCCGCGACGTAAGAATTGTTTAACGTCGCGACGTGCTTTCTGCTGGATGCGTCGTGAGGTGCATGGAAGGCTCACTTCCTGTTGACTTTCTGATGAGTTGACTCCCTTGTTTTCCTACAAAACAAAATAGCCATTTGCAGTATTAATTGTCCTTAGAAAAATTATAATGCAATTAATATCAATTTGCGACAATTTTACTAACAAATTGCAAATCATATGAGCTCAATATAAGGAACTAATTTAAGCACAAAAGTTACAATTAGGAGTCAAAAAGTGCATTAACAATTATGAAAGTGTAGCCAGTTAATAAGATAAACTTGGGCTCAATCAACCTTCTTTGTCCAAAATTTATCAAAAGATCACATATAAAATATGTCATGTAAAAACCCAAATAAACTTTACAATAAAGTTCAGTATATACATCCCCTATAAATATTACTTCCACCTCTTTATTGCTGTGAACCATCAGTTTCTCCTTCCCTTTATTTTGTTTTATTCTTAATATGAACCCTTGCATTATGGAGGCACCATGATCAGATGCTCCATTAAATAGCCACCAAATACTTAATTCGTCTATCGCAAATTAGATTCATAATTTGACAAGCCAAAGAGTAACCTGACGGTCTCAGTCTTTCCTTTTAAACCTCATACTACTGGTTTCTTTATGTTCCTAGGAACTTTATCAACACTAGTTTGACCAATATTAACATGTGGAGAAGATTTGAACCTTCTACCTTCAAACTTAGCAGGCTTCATCTTTGTCTTACCTTTAGTTGCTTCAAGGGTTGTTGGAGTAACAAACTTGAGTTTCTCCACCTCAACAACACTATGGGCTATTAAAGCACTGAAGTCCCAACATCTTAAATCTACTGTGAAGATTAATTATTCTCGACATGTACTCCATTACTCCCCTTTTCTCCTGTATACATTATGGAGAATAATTCTTTCATCAAAGAATTTGTCTCAATACTAGATGAGACTATGTACCTCTCGGAGATATTATGAAGAAACTACTTAACTATATCTGTGTCTGGAAGTCCACTCTACAGATGGTTAGGAACGGATCTCTTAATGATCATCAGATATAATCTGTTAGACCGATCATAGGCTTCATAGGCTGCTTTATAAACTCTCGAGTTCATAGATGTAGGTGGAGATGACCTATCTATCCTTATGGTCATATCAACCACAGCTAGATAATCTTCATAGCAATACATCCTCTGTTCACTTCTTTAAATTGAAACCAGTCAGGATTTCAATGGTGACACTAATTTTGTTGACTGAAAAGGTGACTTCAGGACAATCATCTTTAAATCAACACAAATGTAGGACAACAGTGATACTAAAAGCCATTAAATAGTATCTTCACTGAAAATCCATTCACACATATTATGAAATACCTTTAGGCTGAATACATAATAAATGCAACTGAACCTCCACACATAAAAGTGATCAGAGTTCAAATCATCAACTCTCATGACACTACCACCTATAGATCATCCAAGCATGACTTTCCTCTATTTAATGCCTTTATGCACATCTCAAAATCTCATGTAAGACCAACACCTGTAGGCAGAATAACCAAACATAAGACTAGAGACATCCCCTAACGTGTAAACTGAACAATTTAAAATACAGACTCAAAAAGCCACTGTGGTGACTACATTCTCATCAGCACTCAAAAAGTTCGCAAACACAAGTGATACATCTTTATGTTATACTCACATTCTTTATGGGTATATCATATATGACAATGTAACATCAAAAAATGCAAAAATCTGAATGCATAGTCTCATTGTCACATACTTGTGCTGAAGACATTCACAAAAAACTTCATTTGGGGCTTTAAAAGAAAAATCTCAGTAGAGTGACTATTGTGTGTTACCAGATACTGAACTGACCTCCCAAGACATAAGAACCTAATGTATCTCCGTTATGGCAAGTTTGTTGCACAAAAATTCACTCAAAAATAGCTTCAGAATGTCTCAATTCCTTTTTCAATCGACTATCATGCAATCGCAAACACTAAACATGAGAGCTGAGACACAAGAACATTATGTATCTCATCATACAATGTCCGAAGCATGAAAATGCACTCGAAATTGGATCCAGAATACCTTAATTCCTTTTTCTAGAGTTGAACTTTAATTTATTACTAATGTAATAAATCTAGAAAAATGGAAAAACTTACTTTATAAATTTCCTGAACCGGGAAAATGATCTAAAACACCTCGAGATACCCTTACGAGAAATATAGAATTTTTATGCCTTTTTAATTTACTATAGCATGTCCATACGACTGATGACAGCATGATGTCAGCCACTATGCGTAACCCTCCTATAGACGTGCGTCTACTGTACGTCAATGCATCGCACGCGCCACCACGTGTCGTTGATCGCCCGGTGCCATTTGGACGGCCCAGATGGGTGTGTACGAGGCAAGCACCCGCTATCCCATGCTGGTGGAAGCGCAGGTAGCGAGTCACGCGTGCGACACACATGCGACACCCATTGTTCTCCTACTAAAGTCATGTGTCAACACACGATTGGCGCACGTGCTGCACGCGCCAACTATACGCTGCTGCCTTTTGCTACAGTGACAGAGTCGGGCACATGCACTACACATGCCCAACAGTCTTTGTCTTCTGCGATACTAGAGGCGATTTCTAGCACCCCAAGACTCCGTTTTTGCTTTGTTCGGCCCGTTTTTGACCTATTTTTCATAGCTGGTCTTATGTATACCACTTTTACGTAATTATTTTCATAAAAACATAAAAACTAATCAAAAATTAAGGAAAATCATATAGGATGAAAAATAAAAAAACCTTCGTTTTCGGCAATCCAATCACGTAACTGCTCTGATGCCACATCCAATACGCAGTATAAACCTTATTACATACCCCCAGATTTACATGGAAGGATTAAAAGAGAAGGTAATGTAGAATACTTGATTTCGGTTCCATCTCTAATTTTGATACCAATTTCGAGCTCCAAACATCTCTGAATCTCCTAGGACCTATAGGGAAAGTGTTTCCTGACATGTGGTTTAGGCCTTTCTACAGTTTTCTCAATACATAAGCTTCCTTAATAGGTCAGGGATTCCTTATGCATACAATTGATATGAACAATTGCAGGAGACCTTAAGTTTTATATAGCTTCCATATCGGACTTCCCCATCACAAGACCGATATGGACCAGGTCCACACTAAAAGAGATCCATTTTTCACACAAACTTTGACCCATTAATCTAGATCATTTATTAGGTGACTTTATTATCTTTATTTGGATCAAATTACGCAACTTAACCGATAATTTATTTTAAAAATAAAAAAATGCAATTAATGTTGTCAAACTTTAAGAGAAAGAACAAAAATGTCCAATAAGGTGATCAATTAGAAGCATTCTACCAACAAAAAATGTTGAAAGGTTTAGCTGTGGAAAGATTAATGATTTATCTCCTAAGAATGCAACCACAGAAGATATGGTTGATCTATCTACTGGATCTTCTTGCACGTATAAAACAACAGCGTGTTTGTACCTCACAACTTCTTCCATGGTCCATGAATCCATCAATAACGGGTGTATAATTTCCAATTCTTTTTCCTCATTCCATAGTCTCTATGCCTGCCACGTATTTTTCTATTTAAATCACATTTTTGGCCACTAGTTATTATCAAGAGGGAAAAAGACGACTTAAGCAGTAATATGGAACATACATATGCTAGAAGTGTTGGCCCTAGTTTTCTGAAGTGAAAGTTGTTCTTTCTCGCATTTATAATCTCAAATATAATAACCCCAAAGTTGAAAATATCATATTTCAATGAGAAGAGTCCCTCCATTGCAAACTCTGGAGCTATAGAGACAATGAATGTTCATAAGCAATATGAAGTAAACTATGGTGAAGCCATATAGCCACTGCATTTTCATAAGCAATATGAAGTAAAACTATTCTCATTTGAAAACATAGACGGAAACCCAAATAATGAGAATAATATAAATAAAATGAAGGTGAATGAAATAAAAACAGCACACTGACTAAGTCTCGACTATTCCTTTCGTATTTGCTGAGTTTCAGTTTTCGCAAAAAATGTTGCAGTGCCTAAATGTGAAATCTTAGCTACCATTTTGTATACAACAATTCATTGTTAGGCTTTAGATCTATTATGAGACAGACTCTTCAAGGGCAGATGTACCTCAAATGTAGAGTCCAAATGGAATGTTAGAGAGCTGACATGGATTCTCTTATTTCCAGCCGCATATATGTAGTTCTATTTTATTGTTTCTAATTTCATGTTTGTTAGTTTTACTTATGCAAGTAGTGGGAAGTAGCACAATTAGTGGATGTGGAATTATAAGATGTGGTTATTAATTTCCTTGATAAAGTTGTAAGCTAGAATAGATAAGTTGTGAGTTCTTTCTTAACGAGCCTACCTTCACATTTCAATACAGGTCATAAGGAAGAAAGCTCAAAATATACTTCTCTCCAAGAATCACTGGTTGATATTGTTGTCACTCGATCCTATAACAAGATGCCTGTGAATTATTTTGAAACTGGGAATCCTCGCAAAGATACAAAGTGCCTTTGTAAATTCTATTAATGATGTTGAAACATGTGCTCCAATCAAATACTGCTCATTTGTCTAAATTTGAAAAATATAGAGCAAAACAAACTTATGTAGTTAGCATCACTTTGAAGGTATAATTTCTACTACAATTGAAGAAATAACATGCTAAAAATAAAGATATCTAGGCTTTTGATAGGCGTAAACTTAAAGATGAGTAGTTTATCTTCTTCATTTACGGCATATCCCAATAACCTTATAAGGTTTCAATGTTGGAGTTTCATCGTTAGCATGAAATGGAAACATTATCAGATTTTGCATTGATGTGCTCACTAGATTTTAACGTTTGCATTTCTTTAATAGATAAGATTTGTTATGAAAATTTACAAAAAAAAGGATAAAAGAAACTTAAACTCACAGAGAAAGTAGCATCACCCCTTGGTAGTTACTAATCAATCACATAAACCAAATCCATATTGTGCTCTTGAAATTTCACAGGGAGATTGAAATCAATATGTTTACCTTTCGAATCTCTGTACGTCAGTAAGATATCTAAGATAGTGTATAATTTGTGCAACTTAAACCTCATGTTGCAATTACTGCTAAGAATATTGCCACCTTGTAGCGAACCGCAACAACCATCAAGATCTCTTAAAGCATTCACCAGATAATGGTTACATTCATCTTCCAAAATGTCATCAATGCACTAAACAAGACCATAAACCACTACAAGAATTCAGTCATTTACCAATGAAAAAAACTACCTGTAAACGGCAATTTTAGCGACGGAATAAAACGACAAACAAAGGCATCGTTCATACAGCCATAAGTAAATTTAACGATGGAAATTATGTGTCATTCCATTTGTAAAATATACCGAATGAAAGAAGTAACCGTTGGTAAACCGTCATCAAGATAATCGCAAAGGTTTCAATATTACTAATGAAAGAAAAAGAATGGTCAGTAAATACAACAAACAATTCCTGACAGTTTATGGTATTCCATCCGTAATTATATGCATTTTTGCAACGGTCTATATTCCGTCTGTAATTGAAAGTAAGAAATTTTTTAAAAAAATCCTGACATGAATTTTTATTTGATGATTTTATGAAAAATGCATAATTTTAACAGTTATGAATTATCTGTGCATGATAAATTTATTTGCTTATATATTTAATTTTTTTAAACAGAAAGTTAATTGATGATATAAAATTAAAATTTTCTTAATTGATAATAAAAAACATTACTGTGTACATAATAAGTCTTTATAATTGAAAACAAATGACTACAACATTCCTAATGTGCTGGTGATCATGGGTGCTTTGAGTTGCTACCCCTCCCCTTCAACTGCTCCATCTCTTGTCTCAACTGAGTCATCTGCTCCATCAATGTTTGCATACATGTCTGTAGCTCAATGACTTCAATGGTTTGTGCTGGTTTATTAGATGCTGCTATACTGGACATGAAGGATTGGAAATAATATATATTCGTAAATGAACCTGACCTAAATATCCGTCTACGACACTCCCTACCATCGGCAGCCTCAAGATACGTCTGAGTCTCATCAACAGGTTATTTCTCTTGAGGCTGTCATCGAATGACATGCTATATTTGGTCCTATTAGGAAGCAACGCTTACATTAGTAAAGGATTAATATTAAGAAATAATAATAATGCATTAATTTCACATACATTTAACTCTCTACATCGGTTGTTGACGAATGTCATACCGTCATGCTTTTTCATATGAGTATACAAAAACAGTTGAGTAGGTGTAGGTCTCATGCCCAAAGACAGTTCTTGCATATTTAACTTAAATTGTTAGATGTTAACTACATTTTATTAAAATTTTGACAGAATTTTCTCTATTTTTAATGATATTTCCCCCATGATGAACAAAAAAAATAACTCAACACAACCATATATGGCACCAGACATTTATACTATTATCATTATCTATAATACAGCAAAATAAAACATTTACAATATAAGTTTCAAGTTTAGATACTTATAAGTCTCTGTGCATGCTCGTGGTGGGTTATTGATCCTCCCATATGTACGAGAATACTCTTTCCCCCTGGGCCTCTACATCTGTTGGTAGAGTTACGTCCTGAGATGGACATAGCCTCAAGGCTTCTCCAATACTCCTGCCAACAACTCCATATTTCCTCTGAAATATAAGGCGGTCGTACACTCACCTTGTGTATCGCACTAATAAAGTCACGATAACATGTACAAACTCGTCTCTCCCATAGTCTATGTATGATGGCATCGATACTAGAATTCTAGAAAAATTCTTTGTGAAATAAGAAGAAAAAAATTTAAACTACTATAATGTAATAATATTTACTTAATTAGTGCATGTAAATCAATATAAAGAGAAAATAAATATTTATGGTACCTCAAACTCCTGAAAGTAAAATCCCTTTGTCACCTGAGAGAAATTCTTCCACACATAACTCTCAGGATCAATCCTTTCTTTAAATTTAGAAGTCATATTTCTGAAACATGGTCCAGACGGAACCAGCCTAATATAAGAAGTTATTTTATACAATGAAAAAAGTGATAAACCTAAAACTTAATTAAAAAAAATAGTGATTAATGTGATTTCACTTACAGATTGTTGACAATTGTTATGTACTTTCTTCTGTCAGGTTCCCTAGCTCTAGGTTGGCAAAGGTCTCCTTCATTTGATAAAGCGATATTGGATGATATATGAGTTGGGGATGGGGAAGGAGTAGCATGACGAGCAGTAGGTGATGCCTCATCTACAATTATAGGTTCTAGAGGGGGAGGAGGTAAGTCAGTGCGAGCCGCAGATTTTTCAACCATTCACGTAAAAGCTCATTTTTTTGTCCAAAGTGTAACACGCTTTCGGATATTTACCAATGTGAAGATCTTTATGTAACTCATTCCTTCTACAAAAAAGTTACAAATTAGCTCGTGATTTTATGTTGTGTTTTGTCCTCCCTTCAATGTTCATAATGGTATTAAACAAGTTGTCAAAAATGTTTTTCTCAATATACATCACATCTAGATTATGACGTATCAAATTTATTTTCTAATATGGCAAATCCCAAAAAATGCTTCGTTTTCTCCAACCAAAGTTTTGACTAATCTAAGCAACAATAACTCAATTTAATCAATTTCATTCATTTATATAATTTGCAAGTTTATCTCTAATTTGCACCAAGTTATTCTATAATTTATAATAATTAATTGTAGTTAAAATTTAATCCTTATATAGCATTGTTAGGCTTCTAATTCTACCCATTTTTGGTGTAGGATAAAAACCAATATATGATTAATATAATTTATGTGGTATATAACTAAATAACAATAATTTTAAATATAAACAAATTTTAAATTTTTTAAATACAAAGATTTTCATTTTCATTTTATATTCTTCCAAAAAAAATTTAAAAATTGAAATCTCTCAAAGAATATTCATCATAAAAAGAAAATGCTACTAATTATGTGATTAATTTAAACCAAAATTAAATACTATTTTGTATTTTGTACCAATACCATTGGTTGGGAGATGTTAAATACTATGGATTAAATAATTCAATTTTATATATTAAATCTTAAGACATTAAAGCGAAGTTATAGCTAAGCAACTCAAGTATGCATGTTACTAAAAATTGTGTGATATTGATCGTTCATTTACTAAAAGGGGAATTATCTAGTAATAACATTTTAAGGATAGTTCATGCAATTTGCTTTATTTTTTTATATTGGTACAATTTATAAATATGCATGAAATAAATAATTGCATAACTATAAATTATTTGAACAATTAATAATTTTAAAATAAAGCTACTATTTTGATTTTAATAATATTTGTGAACTTATGTATATCTTTATTTTAAATCAATTGACAAATTTTCTTTTTGCACACATAGTTAATTTGAAAAATGTCATATGGTTTAAACTTTAAAATCAGAGAATTATATGTGAATTTTATGATTGATATAAAATTCAATTTAAATTTGATATTTAAAGTAACCATTTAGTTCAGTTATTACTCTAGATTATAAAAACTTTATTATTTTAGAAACGTGATTTTCTATTGTAAACCATTTTCTATTACAATAATCATCCCTATTTGAATCCAAATAACTTTACGTACTATATCATCTTCATCCTAAGTTTAACGACTCCATGACATATTAAGAAAATAACTATTGGGAGAGAATTAAGAAAATCAAAATTAAGCTAGCCAAGAACATTCACATATGCAAGTTGAATTACTTCACAGATAAGGCTAAATCAATCCACAAGTAAGAATAAAATCATCAAATAAGGCTAAACACTATAAGAAGTAATTTGATACATTATCCTTAATCATCAAATAAGACTAAATCATCAAATAGGCTCACCCATTAACTCATTCTCTGATATAAACCAACTTCATTTGCACACGTTAACAAATTTTTCAAATAAGAGCCATTTTATCGAACACATAATATGCATCAACAAATCATCCTAACTTCACAAGCAAAATTTTTTCCTGAACCTTCTAACAATAACA
>JANSVB020000044.1:5576989-5591496 GCA_025504935.2 Erythroxylum haughtii
CTTTATCTACTCGTCTAACAACAAGAAAAATAAAGTATGAGAGTTAGAGGATAGACGCCGCAATTTTATGCCTCATCCTCATTCTCATAACATCTCAAATCATAAAGGGCAAGCCCACTCCAGTCAAATGCCCAAATCACCACTTGACTTCTTCAGAACAATTGTAGCTCCATGTCTCTAGTTTATTTTGAAATAATAATCATCTCATTCGAAGCTCTACATATCAAGATATGATTAAAATACCAAAGTATGTTCAGTAAACAACCAATTCATGCTCTTCCAATCAATTTCCCTCACTTTCTCTACATCAATATTTTGCAAATCAACACCAATGGATACCAATTTTTTATGGAGAGATATAAAAATGTGTTAGAAATCTATTGGTTCAAGAACCACTTTATTTGGAGGTTAGATGATGAAGTTATGGCCAAAAGACTCAAACATGATTGTGTCATAAATCATATTGTACCTATCTTGGGATAATTGGCATAATCACTAGAGATGTCAGATTAAGGCCATATTAGGACGGTTTCAAATAGGGCTTTGAGATCTACAACTTTAGTGAAGACCCTAAGTGATATTTTTCTATTTAGAGGGGTCAAAATTGCAAATTTCTAAAAGTATATAGTGTATGTCCGTTACCTATACCTAACGGACATACACAGGGTCTGGAGCGTTTTCCAAATCCGTAAAGGTCTATTTAATGGACATGCACTAGGCTGGGGGAATTTTTAGGGCCGAGAAGATCCATTTAATGGACCTAATATCTGTTTAACGGACATATGTGCCCCCCCAAACTCCTCCAAAGCCTTTCCAATTGTTCTTACATCCATTCTAACATCACTTTCGCTCATAATCATCCCAAATTCACTTCTTATAATGCAATGTCACTCCTTAAACATCCTATTACCAAATTGATTTCATAAACTCCCAAATCTCAACTTAAATGATTCATCACATCCAACAAATTTTCAAATTTTACTCTAGCTTTCCTATATGCATCTTATGCAGCATCACCAACTTATAATGATCATATCTCCCAACTACGATATCCAAAAATTTCATACTTTATACCATTAGAAAGCTAATAGGATAATCTACAACTTCTAAGAAGACAAATTTTCTAAATTCATCCCAGATTACTATAGTTTTTCCCTTGAAGTTAAAACACAATTTCTACACCTATGAAAGGATTGAAATGCAATATACCAATTTGAGAATCACAAGCAAAACACAATCATATTTCATTAATAAATCCAAACAGAGTTTATACAAGCTTCCATTACAAATCAACATACACATCACTAGCTTAAAACAAAATACAAAAAGGATGCTCAATATTGATATACCTATAAAGCTGTCCAAAATGTTCACTAACTTGGTACAAAAGTCTCTAACTATCTTGGAGTTTCTGATGCCTTGCAATGATTGTTAACCGTCTCATTCTACACCTGAGGAGTGGAAAAAGGATGGGTTGAGCTATACGGCTCAGTGGCTAATACATTTATAGCCATCGGCAATTGACCACAATTCAAGCATATGTACAAATATAGCTAGCAATTCAAGCATCCTCAATCTATTCAAGCAATTCAAGCATTAATGAATCTAGTTCAAAACTCAAAACACATAACGTAAACTTTAGTCATTAAACATAACCCTCAAATGCATCATACTTGACAATTCAAACATACAATGCACAAACAAATGGCTTGTGAGTTCCGTGGAACAAAACAGAAAAATCGAAGTTTACACCATGAACAAAACGAGTCCGATTTCTCAAGATCTCGTGACCTCAAGTGGGCAGCCGGGAGAAGGCTATAGGTCAACATGCACATAACTAACGAAATAGGTTCCTCTCTTACCCAATCATAAACAAATTTATGCTCAATTTAGTCAGTCACAAATTCTTAGTCTCATGCTTCTTTTTCTTTTTCTTCTTTTCATTTATACAAAAGTCATAACCTTTTTCAAGGCATAACATAATCATAATTCATCATGCATTTTCTAACATTCACAATGATTTCAATTTCAAGCAATTCTAATTCAAGCAAATCAACATACACACAAATAGACAAGAATTTTCCCAATTACACAATAACTATAAATACATTACCCACCTAATTTGCTCGAAAATCCAACTCAAGGTTGTCTTTCCTCTTGCTCTTGGATATGATTCTCTTAGTTTCCTAAAACAATCAAGGTTCCATTAAGAACAACATTCTAATAAAATTCATAAACTTCAATAATCACAAAATGCAATAATCACAAATTAAGCTTAAACCTAACCTATCCATAGTCCATCTAGGTTAGAAAACCCAATACTTAGTTTAGAACCCTAGGAATCAAATGGGTTCCTACTTCTTCTTCTTCCAACACAACACCCACTCTCTCTCTCTAATCCCTTCATTCTCAACACAACCCATTTCTTCAATAAAGCAAGAAGAAAAGATGATTAACTTACCTTAACAAGCTTGATTTCTCCTCTTCCCACGTTTTCTTCTTATTCTCTAGCTTCTCTCACGACCTTCTTCCCTTCTTCTTCTCTCACATTTTTTCTCTCTTTTCTCTTCTCTTCTACGACTCTCTCTTCTCTTCTTCTAAATTTTAAAACAACTTTTATCCTTGGTCTTCCAATATTGCCCCTCCTTTGTTTTGCCCTTCCAAGTTTACCCTTCCTTCTTTTAACATAAAGTCTACTAACTACTTAGACTATTAAATCTAACACCTCCCTTAATCCTAATTTAATTCTAACATTCCCCTTCTAAATTTCTAATTTCAACTTATACTCACCAAATTAATGACTCAATTCTAAACTAATGAAAAAATAAATCAATAATAATTAAAAAAAATTTGGGGTCCAACACTTTAGAATATGTAATTATGTATTTTTTTTCTTATAAGATTCACCATTGATCATGCAAGTCAATAATGGATGAGCGTAAGTTTATTTATATGAAATAATCTATCCTAATGTGGTCAATCTTTAGGTTTTTTAATTTAATGTCCAAGGTTTTAAAATTTTCAATTAAGTGATCAACCCTTTAAAACCTTAATAGTTCACTTTAATACAATAATTATGTTAGTAATTTCCTGATTTGGCAAGGAGAATCTTTATTGTTCATGGCATATAGATGTCTATTTAGAAAAATAGTGGTTGTACTTAAACTAGAGTAGAGAGAATTTTTTCAGGTAGACACCTAGCAATAAAGATTCTATAGGCAAATCATCAAATTACTAACAAAACTAAAATTTTAAAGTTTTAAAAGGTTAGTCATTTAATTGAAAATTTCAAAAGTTTGGACACTAATATGAAAAAATCCTAAAAAGTTGACTACTTTAAGATTGATTATCCCTATACATACATACATTACATACATACCTACATACATATATACGTACATACATACATGAATTTTAGTCTCCATTCATCTCCTTATTATAGCTTCTAGTTTCATCATACTTCTCCTTCTTCTTTTATACTTTCTAAGTCAACCTTTTTCACCTTTCAAGTTTATATTCATCATAAGGTTCATTTTATTCCATTTCACATCTAACTCTTTATTGATTATCAAATCAATTTTTAATTTTTTTGTTTTCATACTTTTTTTAATCTTTTTCATGTATGTCTACTACTTTATCTAACTATAGACTTAACTTAACCCTTTACCATACCAATTTTTCTTCCCTTCCAATTGCCCCTCAATCCTCACTTGAACATTTTAAGTGTCTCATTGCACCACCTAACCCCTTACAGCTCCTAACAGTTTAATGCCTTCTTCCTCTAACCTCATTTCTTTTTTTACTCCTACTTTAACAACTTCTTCACCATCTGGTCCCAAACTCCCAATCCCAACTCAACAAGCTTCTCCTCCATAATGTGGTCTCTCATATGGTCAGAATCCTAAATTGAGCTGGACGTAGCTAGTGGGAGATTCCTCCCAATTCATGCTCTTTTATTGTCCCCTATTTTCAATGGAAAGAAGTTCCAAGGTTATCCCTTCTCTTGAAATATTAAAAAAAAGTAGCTAACAGATGGTCCTTTACTATGGTTGACTTCTTTATAGGTAAGAGACTAACTTTTTGTCTCCTTCATAAATAAACTATGAACTAATGGAAATTTTATATACTAAGGATGTCTTAATGAGTGAAGATAACTTGTTCCTCTTTTTCTTCAACTCCAAACCAAAAACACAATAAGTAATTGAAGTTAGACCTCAACACCTTAATAATAGGTCAATCTCCTTATAACTTTGACAATCTGGTATGTAACTTAAGTTTGTGCATCATAAAAAATGTCCTTATGAATTAATATTCACAATATTCCTTTGAAATATTGATCCACAAAGGACTTAAGCTATTTAGCTAGTATGTAGGATAACTTATTAGAATAAATGAACTAACTTCTTCCTTCAAAATAATTGGCTACGTAAGATTATGTGTGGTGGTAAATATGAAAAAAGGATCTATCAGAGACCATACCTCTTCTTAAGCGTGGTTTGAATGATGCTTTCATTGAAGATTCAGTTAGAATAACCTATTAATAAAGACCAACCAATGACAAATCTTATTAAGGTTTAGAGACTTACAAGTAAGAAGTTTAATGGAGGTGACTTTATTAAATTACTGTGGTTAGAAGCAGCTAATCAACAAAAACAAAAAGAGATAGACAACAATCAAGAAACTAGATTTCCTTATGTTCTAAGAGAATTAGATCAAAAAGAGACAAAGAATGGAAATAGCTCTAACTCTCCAATTAAGGGAGTAAAGAAGACGGGGGGATGATTCAACCTACATGTTAATTACTTAAACAATTAGTCTTTTATTATCAAATAATAACATTAATATCAAAAGCCTTAGAGAGAATCACCTGGAGTTCTTCTAGAACAAGAGTCTAGTCCCTCAAATATGGATGAATTTAAACAAGACACATAAGGAGATAAAGGAGGTTTAGGAGGAAGAGTAAAGGTAAAGGCTTTAGTACCTTAACTAAGTAGTGATGAATCTCCTCACATAGAATGTTAAGGGAATTAATTATCCCAAAAAATAAATTATGCTAAAAGATTACATTAAAGAGCTAAAGCCTATATTAATAGGCCTTCTGGAAACAAAACTAAAGAGTGAAAAATATAAGGAGGTTCCTTTCCTAGAGAATTATTAGATTTTGTTGTCTAACCATCAGTTTAACCATAGTAGACATATAGTATTGGCTTATGACCTAAATAAAATAGAGATGCAGATGGTGGAGAGTTCTGACCATTATATTTATGCCTTTTCTTTCTTGGTGCGAGACAAAAGGAAACTTTTTTCTCACTTTCATAGATGAATCCAACCTAGCATTTTAAAGGAATAAGCTGTGGGAAAAGGTAGTATAGTCCTCTATTAACTCCTCTTGGATGGTTATTAGAGATTTAACTATACTTTATATCCATCTGAAGTTGATGGTAATGTAAGCTTAAGAAATTTTGAAAAAGATTATATTTGGAGTACTTAGAAGTCATATAATTAAAGATGGAAGGAACTTCTAAATATGAAGTAAGAAGTAATGTGATAAATTTCATATAAGGAAGAAGTTTAATACAGTTGTAGTCACTGAAGTTTAGCTCTTACAATTTTTATAAAGCAAAACTATTTTTGGTAACTCCTTATTGTCGAACCATTATCCAATTACGGTTCAAGACCTCACTCAGGCTTTCACAAGAAAGGCACCATTTCAATTTAATAATTATATAGCTAAAATAGTGGGATTTCAAGAAGAAATTATCAAAGTCATGGTTTCATCTATTTAAGGATTGAGAGATATATCTACAAGAAAAGAAATTACAAATGGTGAAACAAAAATTAAAGTTGCTAAACTAGAATAAAGTCCCTGACACTCAAAAGGCCCTATATTTTGCTAATCTTAAGTTGAAACAAGCTTATGAAGGTCTATATTGTTTATCTAAGGGATTAAAATAGATTCTTATAGGAGAAAAAAATACATTTATATAATATTTTAAAGCTATGGAAATTCATATCTGTTTGCTTAGACAGAAATCAATGATGTCTTGGATCAAAGAGGGTTATAAAAATACCTTCTTTTATAAATTGATTATAATGAGAAGGAACCAAACTATAATTTCCTCACTTATAAGGAAAAATGGAAGCTTAACACAAACTCCAAAAGAGTTGAAACAAGAAGCTTATAACTATTTCAAAGCACTTTGTGATCATAGTCCAATGTATCTTCATCACCTAGACTCCTTAATTCTTTCATCATAGATAACATCTCTAAAACTAAAACAAAGTTCTTGATCTAAACTTTTACTACTATAAATATTAAAAAGTAGTTTTTGAACTTAAACCCAAAGTTCTCTTAGAATTTGTTTAGTACTAGAAAAATAATAAAGGAGATTAATAAAAATATTTTCCATCCCAAAGGTTATTAACCAAAACACTCTTCAATACTTTAAGCCTATTTCATATTGTAACACCTTTTACAAAATAATTTTGGAACTCATTACTTTTATACTAAAAGCGATGTTGAAACATCTCAGTAGTTAAACACAAGAGGTTTTTATTGCTTGAAGATTGATTTGGGATAACATATTCTTAGCACAAGAAGTTTTTAAGGGATATAAAAGAAATGAATTAATAAAAAAATGTTCGGTTTAGGTGGATTTTTATATTTTGTATGCATCATAGGCATTTGATTGTCGACAAACTTTTATCAATTGGATTAATCAATGCATTTCAACAATTTAAGAATCTACAAGGTTGTTTAAAGGTAAAATACAATTAAAACAATGTGACTACATCTCCCTATATCTCTTTATCCTCTAGATGGAATTGTTATCCATGCTTCTGTCTCACTTTATAATGCATGATAAAAGGCTATAAGTACCATTATGAATGTAAGAAAATGAAGATAACTAGCCTTGCATTTTCGTATGACTTATTATTATTATTAAAAATAGATAATGAGTCAGTTACAACCTTAATGAAAGTTATGACACCTTTTAATCGATTTCGAGATTACTTAATAACAAGAACAAATATTATATCTTAGTATCACCAATAGGAAAGAATAAGGTTTTACAACCTTCTATAAATACCAATTTCTCAAACTTTACAAACAAGTCTAGCTTGATTACAAACATCTTTTCTCTCTTCAAATTGTGCTTGATTTGTCATCCATAAGGTTCATAAATATGTTGGCAACGGATATAATTATAACCTTAAATTATATTTAGGATTAGATAAATTAAACTCCTTTAGTTTAACTTTATTTCTCTAATCGAACAATTTTTATCTATAGGTCAAGATTGGCATCTAATAACCTATCATAACCACTTAAATATTTAAGAATGTCAATGTAGTTTTAAATAACCTTTCTGTCCAAATACAATGTTTCATTTAGACAAAGCATAGATTCAATGTCTACTCAATTTGGGACAATCATGTTAGATCTCCACCATTAGTAATTGATTTATATAATGACATTTGAAAAATATTTTAAAAGTATTATTCCACCTTGGCCAAGGATTTCCTAAATCAATAATAATGAAACATTCTCTCTAATTACTTTATGGTGATAAATCCTATATTGATCACCTAACTACCTTCATATAGTTCATTTATATTCAATAACTATCAATTGAGCTACAAATGACTAAAATAGGTTAAAAGATGTATTAAAATATAGCAATCCCTATAAATGATACTTTAGAGATCTCAAGTCAAATGATCACTTATACAATCATTACAACGAAGATTTTCATATAAATACAAGTAATATTCCAAATGAATTTCTCATATAGGGTTAATTCAGTGAATTTGTTATCTAACAAGCACTCATATGTTTGTTTTAGTATCTTTATACCTTAGCATATGAGATCGACTACTTCTTTTATAAGAAAGAAACATAATGCATGCTAGTCTTTTTTATGCTTTATTAATATCTTGTCTTGATAAAATAATGACTAGGAACAATATAAGGACAATACATAAAAGCAATATGAATCTTATAATTATGATCTCATCATAATTTCTTTTGCAATGTATATTTATCCTATAGACTTTACCATATACATCTACATATGTATAATGGTTCTGCCGGATCCTGGTGAGGCTGTGAATTGCCAATTGGATCCATGAGGTTTATCAGCTCTGACTCGAAGGTTCCTGCAAAATAACGAAGGCACGTCGGGGGTTATTTCCTGATAGCCCCTCCGACGCTCAAGTTAGTCTTTTTAGAGAGTTTGTAGGCTAGTGAATCAAGAGAATTAGGGTTTATGAGTTTTCGTACATCCTTCGTGTTAAAGCAATACCTTATATATGGGGTAGATGCTAGGTTTAAGTCTTTACGTAGAACTCTACTTGTGCATGGGAGGTTTCCGCCTGCAAGTGGGCCGTCTATATTCGAACCTGGGTTTAGGCCTAGCACAACCGACCTGACCATATAGTATAAATAATGCCTTTAAATCGTTGTGTCACTAAACCATAATCAACCAATTTACTATAGGGCATAAACTAATAATCTCCCATCGTACTAAGCTAATTGTTTAAACATCTTATACTATATCTCTATATAACGATCATATACTATTGGTATCATGGTTTAGTGAGAAAATTCTACAAGATTCTTTATAGTGAGCACTTTCTTAAATCTTACAACTTTCATTTTAATTATCATCATAATTAAGAGAAACTGCCTAAATACACACTTAGGTCATTGATGAGGCCTTAGCTCTTTTTACATGCTCAATGACTTCAATGTTCTATAGTATGTTACTGTCTGAATAATATAAGGAACTATACCAAGTTCATTATAGAACTCGTTGATCCATTTAATCATTTTCATTAAATAAAAATGTATTATGTCATGATTAGCAATTAATGTTATATTGTAACATTTCCAATATCAAATAATATTGTTCTAGGTAAAATTTACCTTAACTAAGATTTACTTATAAAGTTAATATCCTTATAACGTTGAAGTCAAATATTAACTTATACACAGAATAACAGATATCTTTAATATCTCAAATACTAAATACCTTTAGTACAATATCTATGTACTTGGACTATAATAGGTAAACAACTTTCGTATCTATCTTTATATATCTAATTACTATAATTAAGTTGTTATCTTTTGACATACAACAAGAGTTATTATTATAATTGAAAATATGAGTTATCATTCTCTTTATAAGTAACATGTCTCTACATACTCCTACTAAGAGGAAAAGTACCCTCCTACTAACCTTCTTGTAAACATGACAAATTCACAATCATCTCTAAAGAAAATTTTTTAAATTTATTATGAAAGTGAATCTTTCAATATCTTATAGCTTTTTAACTATACATCAAATGTATCAATTAAGGCACTAGTTTTGATTAAATGTATTGTCATGATATTTGAGTTTTTCAAACTTCATCTTACTCCCACTACTTATCTTGAGAATTATTCTCCTATAAGTATTCATTGAAACAAACAATTTGTTTCTTAAGTCTATAAGATTATATCCAATATTTTAGATCTCTTATAAGCTTCTACTATTTAACTTAATTATAAACTTATTGGATAATACATGCTTCAAGTATGCATCACGTCGTAAAATCATTAACTTTGACTATTTCAAAGTATTATCATTTCATATCTAATATGAATTCTTCCTGATTGATTTAACTGGAGCTTTCAAAGAAAAGTTAGAGTAGAAGACCTAACTATAGAGGAAATAAATATTGCATTATACAATATCTCATGTTGCATTTTTCTCTTTATTCAAATCCATACTTTTATGAAATTTAGTTATAGAGATATTCACTAATGAATCTCATTCTCCATAGATAAGGCAAAAATTTATATCTCACTACATTGATCTTTTCAAAGTGTTTCAACATTCTCAATGTTTGATTTCTACTTAAATTTAAATAATTTGAATTTTTCAAAATTTTAAATCAATATTTCATCTAATACATATGACTAAATCACATATTCATGTGGTAGCAATGCCCAAAAATTTTAGGAATCAAGTACTATATAGTGAAGGTTACTAATAAAGAGAAAATAAAAATAGATAACAAATATAATATTTGCATAAATCCTAGGCAATGAACTTATCAATATTGTAATTGAGAATAAAGGCCTAGATTGCTTTATATATAAATAAAGGAAACAAAGTAAGAAAAAAAAGATAAGAAAAAGATAAAAGAAACAAGCACAGTAGAAAGGACATTAAAAAAAGATAAGAAAAAGATAAAAGAAACAAGCACAATAGAAAGGACATTCTTTTTGTTGCAAATGGATTTTAGAAGTTATATCACTTAAGATGACATCAAGATATGCTTAGATCTAACTAACAACTTGTCATATTTATGGAATATCTTACCTAAGTATTAAAAAAGATTGAACAAGATGATAAACCTATAAATCCTAACCCTTCCTAAGAACCCTTGTCAGATATCTAACAATATTCTCCTTGAAAATTTTCTATTCCTTATCAAAAACATGTCAGGTGAAACCTTTCGACAATCACACAATTTACCTACAAAATCAAAGGAATGCAAGAATTTGCATAATTACAATTTTTTTCAAAAATTATGATTGATGATGATATGGAGAAGGAAATTGTTTACATAATAACGAGCTTGAGATTGATGATGACAAAAGAGACCTGAAAATTGGTTGTCACAATAATATATATAGCATAAACAGTAAAGAAATTAAAATAGAATTGAAAATCAATGAAGAAAACCAATTCAAATAAGAAAAGGATGATGAAGATGACTAAGAAGTTTGATTGAAGAAGAACCTAGAAAATATTTGTACAATTTATAAGAGACCACTTATGATTTATTAGTTAATCATCAGTTTTCATATATAAAAGTTATTGTAGCAACCTGAATTAAAAAGTTGGTCGGTTCATAATTATCCAACTTGAACTCACCAATCTAATTCAATTTTTAAATATTGAATTTAATTTAACTTTTCACTGTAACTAGTATTGGATGATGAATAATTGCATGGAAATATGAATAACTAGCTTAAGAATGTACCTTCAAGTTTATTGACAGTCATAAAGTAAAATTACAACACCATCTATATTCTTATAATTATAAGTTTTTAAGTAATATTGATTTTATGCTATTAATAAGAAATTGCATTCAAAATATTTAATACGTCTTGTTGCATTTAAGGAGATTTTTGAATAATAAAGTTTAAATAGCTTATTAATAATACTATTAAAGGGATTATTCTATTCAAATAACAAAGTTGAACGATTAAACATGATATGTTACTAAATTAAAGGAAACAAAATAAAATAGAACATTTAAAATTCTAAAATCTCAATTTCCTGCACTTTCTTATCCAGCCGTAAAATAATGCGAGCAACTCGCATATACAGTTTCAACCAAATTTGTAAAGCATTCTCCACCATAACCTGATGTTTTTGTACGATACTTCTCCTTGAACAACTATTTAGGACAACTGATTCGCTAGACAATTTTCACGTCATTACATTTCCATGGTACTCGGCGTTTGCTTAAATGGAAACCAAATCACTTGTGCTGTCTTGTCCAAAGCAAGTCCTGAATGTTTGACGACTGTGAAGGGAGCAGCTATGACCGACAGAACGTTGCACATACTCATGTATCCATGGTTTGCCTTTGGGCATCTTACACCTTTTCTACATATGTCCAATAAAATTGCAGATAGAGGCCACAAAATCTCCTTCTTGTTGCCGAAAAAAGCTATACTAAAACTAGAGTCCTTCAATCTCCACCCACGCCTCATCACCTTCATTCCTATCACGGTGCCACATGTCGATGGTCTCCCTCCCGGCACTGAGACAACAGCTGATGTCCCGTTCCAACTGCAACATCTTTTAGTGAGAGCCATGGATCTGACAGAACCAGTGGTTGAGACTCATCTTCTTGACCTAAAACCTGACCTTGTGTTTTCTGATTTTGCTTGTTGGATGCCCACACTGGCCCGTAAGTTGGATGTGAAATCAGTTCAATATTGTATCGATAGTTCTGCCACTGTTGGTTACTTATTGAGAAGGGAATCGGAGATCCATGACAAAAGATTGATCGAAGCTGATTTGAAGCAGCCCCCGCCTGGTTTTCCTCCATCATCGATAAGGCTGCATGCCCATGAAACACGAGGATTGGCTGCTGTGCACGTGAGTCCATCCGGAAGTGGCATGTCCTTCATGGAACGACAGCTATCCTCTTTGGAAAAATGCGATGCAATTAGCTTCAAAACATGTGTCCATTCTTAACGATATAGGCTCTTTAATGTAGGCAAAGCTCTTAACATCATTGCTTTAAAAGCTCTTTTGTATTATATTTGGAAAGAGAGGAATATCAGGCTCTTCTAAAAACAAGAAAAAACTAAGAAATATGTTTTTATACAATATAATTCATGTGATTAAGAAGCAGATAATAGTAAACTAGATCCACACATCTCATGATGAAGAATTGGTTAACTCTTGGAACTTATGAGTAAAGATATACAAGTATAATCTCTTCACCAATGGAAAGATGTTGTGTATTGTTTGACAAGTATTGTGGACATAAATGGCAAGCTCTAAGAAAAGGAATGCATAGTTTGTACTTATCTCTAAGTTTTGTCTCAACTTTCTTGAAGGTAGCCTTTAGATGGATATTGGAATCAATATGAGTAGTTGCAATTACCAAAAAAAAAATATGAGTAGTTTGAACAAAATTCTATTGTATGAAGAAAACAGAGAAATGCATAAACTTTCTATATATTCTTCAGCTATCAAGAAGAGTCTTTATATACACTACTAAAATAAACTGCTCTCTAACCATCTTAACGAACTAACTATACAATTAACAATAACTATAATGAAGCTAACACAAAACTATCAATAATTAAATAATTCATACATCCCCCCCTCAAGTTGGAGCGTGTAAGAAATCACGCAAGCCCAACTTGACAAGAAACCCATGGAAAGCAGGAGTAGGAAAGGACTTAGTAAAAATGTCGGCAAGTTGGGAAGACGAAGACGTGTGAAGCAAGGAGAGAAACCCCTGTTTCAGCTGCTCGTGAATGATATGGCATTCAATGTCCAGATGCTTCGTCCGCTCATGGAATACCGGATTGGCAGCAATGTGAAGTGCCGCCTGATTGTCACAAAACACAGAAATAGGAAGAGAAATAGGGATCCAAAAATCCCTCAAAATATAAGAAACCCAAAGTAGTTCACAAACCACCGAACTCATGCTCTGATACTCTATTTCTGCTGAAGATTTTGACACAGTTGCTTGCTTTTTGGACTTCCATGAAATTAACGAAGAACCCAGAAAAATACAAAACCCAGAAATGGAACGACGAGTATCGCGGCAAGCCCCCCAATCCGCATCACAAAACGCCTGAAGAACAAAGTCTTGATTAGCAGGATAAAAGAGGGCCAGTGACGGACAACCCTTCAGATAATGCAAAACATGGAGAGCTGCCTGCCAGTGAACCTCCGTCGGCACTTGGACGAACTGACTAAGCTGATGAACAGCAAATGTGATGTCCGGGCGCGTATACCCTAAATACAACAATCGCCCAACGAGCTGACGGTACGGTAGAGGATCAGCAAGAGGGGAACCATCCGAAGCGCCCAAATGTAACCCTTTCTGTAAAGGAGTGGACATCCGTTTACAGCCCAATAAACCGGCGGATCGAATCAAATCTAACGCATATTTACGTTGATTAATAGACATGACGTGAGTCAAACACGCGATCTCAAGACCCAAGAAATATTTCGCATGGCACAGATCCTTAATAGTGAAATTATCATCTAAAAAAGACTTCACCTTCTGAATCACCTCCTCAGAATCACCTGTTAAGAGCATATCATCCACATAGACTAAGATAAGCAAAAAACAAGTAGCATTCTGAAAAGTAAAGAGACAGTGATCATGTTGAGACTGATGAAAGCCATAACGTTGAAGCCGAAGAGTTAGCTCAGCATTCCACTGCCAAGAAGCTTGCTTAAGGCCGTATAGCGATTTCTTCAACTTACAAACCTCATGTTGTGCCGCCTTAGAATACCCCTCAGGTGGAAGCATATAAACTTCCTCATCCAAAAATCCATGGAGGAAAGCATTATTAATATCAAGTTGGTGCAAGGGCCAACCTTTAGCAACAACAAGGGCAAACAAAATCCTCACGGTGACAACCTTGGCTACCGGTGAGAAACTATCGGTATAATCAACCCCTTCAACCTGGTTATAACCCTTGCCCACAAGCCGAGCCTTAAACGTATCAATCTCACCATTAGGCTTCAATTTAACTTTGTAGACCCATTTAGAGCCAATGGCCTTCTTCCCGTCGGGTAACGTGGTAAGAACCCAGGTATCATTATTTTCAAGAGCATCCAATTCAGAGTGCATAGCTTTAACCCAATTAGGATCTTGACGAGCTTGCAGATAAGAAGTGGGCTCAGTAAAACTAGATACATTGGCCAAAAAATCAACATAGGAGGAGCTAAAACCAGGGCTAAGTA
>JANSVB020000044.1:5607132-5622181 GCA_025504935.2 Erythroxylum haughtii
CGTCGGGTTCTAGAGTTAGCCCCTCCCTCGAGGGGAGTCGAACCTGTGACTTCAGGGTTTTGTTGGGTGCTTGACCCACGCCTCAAACCACTGGGCTACGTAGCTCAGTGGTGTGAGGCGTGGGTCAAGCACTCAACAAAACCCTGAGGTCACAGGTTCGACTCCCCACGAGAGAGGGGCTAAATCTAGAATCCAACGTGACCAAAGGAGACAAAACTCAATGGTGCGGACCCACTCAAACCAATATTTATGTTAATTTTTGGAATATTATGAATATTGTTTTTATTCTGTTGTAATTACGATAAAATCACATATAGATTTTCCAACAAAAGAAACAAAGAGGTTTATCATTGCTTCTTATCTTCACATTATAAAGCTACTCAAATTTTTAACAATTTAGTAAACCTAGCATGAGTTTTAGTTCACGTCGACTCTGTTAAGCTTTCTTCTTTTTTCTACAAATTCTACAAATACCAAATCGTTGTTCCAAATATTCATGACCGCCAATTCATATACTAAAAAAAAAAATCAAAAACTACTTTAAATTCATACACTAATATTTGATGTGTTAATGTGCATAGATTTAGCCTTGCATTTGTACATATATTTAGCCTTAGAATTAGCCATTCATTTAGCTTTACATTGTGTATTTGGTTTTTTAACCCATTACCTTTTTTCTATTTTAGCTTATATAGTTATATATACATGGATGCATTGTATCAAATATGCATAAGACAAAATGAAAACACTTTCGTAATATGGTATCAAAGTCATTTAAATTTGGTGTTCTCATTGATTCTGTAGCTTGTCTAGATTTTTCTTGTAGTATAGAAGACTCTTCTTACATCTTAATCAATTCAACATTGGCTAAGTCATCCTCATAACATCACTTTTACTTTGGTTTTGTTCACCCAATCCCTTGCTTCTTTAGTCCCCTCTCAAGTTTCTTATTTCCCTTAGTCACCCTAGTCCATCTACTTCAGCTAATCCCTTTGTTTCTTCCCAATTGCTTGATTGCCTAGTCCATCTGCTTCACCCAGTTGTCAAGAAAGTCCCTTGATTCTTTCTCTTGACATTGTCTAATCTACCTAGTAGCTCAATTTTCCATGTAATGTCTTGCCAGCGGAGTGAAATCTTCTGTTCCTTTTATCCAAGACCAACCCTATGCCATTCATGCATAGCCATATATTTCAGTAGGTTGCAACAAAATCTGTGATTGTACATGGATGGAATACAGTTGGTCTTAGATAAAGGGAACAGAAGAATTAGTTCCCTTGCCACTAATCAATCCTTAGCTTCTAGAATTGGGATCTGCCTTGTCCCTACATTAACCAATCCAAGCAAGTGTCTTCCTTCACTATATCAGCTAAGTATTTGCATATGCCCATTTATTTATTGGATATCTGTTATATTCATTTGACTGTTATATTTGTCTGTCCATTTGTTCAATCTTCTTTTCTTTGATTTTGCTCCTTGGTGAAATGGTGCTTCATATGGATAAAATATAAATTTCTCAACTTATTACAATTGTTTTAGATGGTTCCAACTACACTTTCTAGTAAAAAATAAATTAAAATGTTTCTAATTAGGCACATGCTTTGGTGCATTTTTACCTGTGATATTATTAAACCAATGTAATGTACTGATGAAATTGATGTAAAATATGTTAAAAGGTTTGGAGATTGGTATAGAAAAAATCTCCAAATAATTACCTGGTTTGGTAATAGTCCTACTTCCTTCATTTACATTCAGTTTGTAGCATTTAATACTAAAAATAAATTTGAGATTTTTTATACAATTGGTAAAAAACCATTGGTCTTTCCTAGTACTGTAATTTGCTCACTACTCTAAATAGCCTTGAAAAGAAACACGCCAATTTATTAATGTCTTTCTTATAATTGAGCCTATTTAGAATAAGTTGGCTCAAGCAAAGAGGGATTTTGCGCTAGGGGCTTCTCGTATAGCAATGATCATCTTCATCTTATCCAAATTCTTATGGCTCTTTGTTTTGAATATAAATCAATGTAAGTTGCTCTATTACATTGTGATCCATTACCCACTTTTGATGTTACTGTCAATGAAATTATATTTGAGGAAACTCATCATGGTCTGATTAAATTTCCTTCTTCAGAATTTGCTCTTACAACCACCCAGCCACATTTCACAACACTAGTTATGTGTTTGCATATTATCCTATTATTGACTGCAAATATTGTCATGAGTATAGTCATATTTTTGGAAAATTGCCTAACCTACCCACCTCGCCATATGGTAGCTTCCACAAAGTCCAAATCTTGCTCTTAAACTGGTTTTTGTTCACTTGTTATTATTGTCTCTGACGGGTCCTCTTCCTCCGCTCTTACTATGAGTGACCTAAGAGCCTTTCTTAAACAAGTGATATCTTTTAATTCTTCATCTTCCTCTACCTTTCCTGTCACTCTATGTGCTTTGATTCTACCTATTGTAATCGCATGACTTCTCAACTCCCTCTTTTATCTAATACAAATCCCACTAATATACTTATTTCTATTCAAACTGCTAATGGGAATTGTATGTCTATTACTCTTATTGGAACTGCTACCACCTCTAATCTTAGTCTTCTTGATAGTTATCATATCCCTAGTTTAACCTTAAATTTAGTCTCAATTGGCTGGTTATATATATTATCATGCTCTTATTGTTTATTTTTTCTTATTGGTTTTTAGGTTCAAGACTTTTAGATAGGTAAGATTCTGGTAGTAGGGTACAAGTTGGGATGATTACTTGAGCTCACATCTCTTAAATTTCCTATATCCAGATCAATTTTTGCTTTCATCTAATGACTATCAATGGCATCTTCATCTTTAACATGCATCTCCTAATAAACTTCAACCTTTGTTTCTAATCATTAGGTTTTTTTAAATTTGAGTCTTTTAATTGTTTACATTGTCAATTGGTAAAATAGGCTACTTGATATTTTAGTATCGATAACTCTTTGTGTGATACTCCTTTTGGATTAGTTCATTCAGATATTTGGATTCCTACTCCCAATTTCACTGTGAATGGTTATCGATATTTTGTTTTATTGATTGATGATTATTTTTCATTCTTTAAGATATGTTTTGTATGGCATGGATACGAAGTATCTCAAGTTTATATTGATTTTACTACTATGATTAAAACCCAATTTTCCTATGTTAAATTTTTCATATTAATAATGCCATGGAATATCAAAATTTGTTCTTCTTCAATTTATTAAACAATGAGGAACTATTATCCAGCATTCCTACCCTTATACTCTTTAACAAAATTTTTGTTCAGAATAAAAACACCATCATATTTTAGTCTCAATTTATGCTCAACTTTTTTTTTTCTGCATCTTACCCTGAAAAATTATAAAGTGAGGCCACCCTTCCTTCTACTTCCACCATTAATCGACTTCCTACCCTAATCTTTCATTATATCTCTCCTTTTGAATGATTATATAGTAAGGCACTCGATTACTCGAATCTCTAGTTGTGCTTGTTTTGTTCTTATTAATCCTCATGTTCATACTAAACTAAATATCATGCTCATCTCTATTATTTTTTAGGGTATGGCATTAAATATGAAGGTTATCGTTGTTAGGATCTAATTTATCATTGATTACATATTTCTAAACATGTCACTTTAGAGGAAAAGACCATGTCTCTACGTTGTCCAAATTTGATATTTCTCTCTTTACTTCCCAACCTTTCTTTACTTACTCTTCCATAAAGTTATTTCCTTCCTCTAATGTAGATCCTTCTATGGAGCTTACTAGTCCTGCTCCTGCTTTAGACCCTACCTCTTTAGAATATGATTTATCTAACATCTTGTTCCTCCTCTTCATTGCTCTAGATGGGTTCCTCATCATGTTAAACTTTATCACTATTTTCTACTATTATTTCCTTATGTAAACCTCGCTATTATCATGATACTAGTACTGACTGTCTTTGATATTAAGATGCCTGAAAAACTTTAAGCTTTAGAGCAAACTCACAGTTATGACTTGGTGGATCTTCCTTCGAACAAGACTCCTATTAGGTCCAAATGGGCCTACAAGATTAAACTCAGTCAAAAGGTTTTATTGAGTGGTATAAAGCTTGCTTAGTTGCAAAAGGCCGCATTCAAGAGTATAATATTGACTATGAATAAATATTTACTCCTTTTACTCATGAATAAATATTTACTCCTTTTACTCATTTAACATATGCTCAGAGTTTAATAGTAGTTATTGCAATAAAAATTGTCCGTTTTTTCAAATAGATATTAAAAATGTCTTTCTCAATGAGAATCTTGCTGAAGAAGTCGATATTCACCCCCTCTTAGGTACTCTTGTCCCCTATAGAAACTTTGGGTGGTTCATCTTCATTATATAGTCTTAAACTAGCTAGCTTCTCGTATTCAGTTTTCCAAGTTTAGTTCTATTATGGCCAATATGCTTCACTTCTAGTTCTCATTATTCTACTTTGTTTATTCATCATAATGACAAAGTTGTTATTTTTTATCATACATTATGTGGATGATATGATCATTGTAGGCAATGACGGAGCCAGGAATTTAAAATAGGAAGATCCAGATATCTATTTTTTTAAAATTTTAAGGAGCCCAATATACCACTAGCCTCCAAATAACTTCGTCCTTATATATAAATATATATATATTAAAAATTAAAAAATAATTTTTTAATATTTTGGGCACTGGGCCCCATATGGCTCCGTCTATGATTGTAGGTGATGATTCTAAAGGCATTTCTAACTTACAACAATATCTTAATCAACATTTTAATAAGATGAAAGATTTAGGATCACTTAGCTACTTTCTTAGTATTAAATTTTCTTTTAGTTTTGATGGCTATTATCTATTGTAATCCAAATATGCTTCTTATTTTCTTTCTCAATTTGGTATTGCTGAGTCCATTATTGCCACTATACCATTGGATTTCAATGTTAACTCCATCAGAAGGAATGCATCTCCCTGATCTTACTGTATATCAATAACTTGTTGGTAGTCTAGTTTATCTTTCATTGACTAATCCTAATATTACCTATGATATCCATAGAGTTAGTTATTTTATGGCTACTCTTCGGAATACTCACATTACTATTTTTCTTCATATTCTTTGATATATCAAAGGTACTTTTTTCATAGACTTCATTTTTCTGCTTATTAATCCTTAATCTTATCTAGGTATCTAATATTGATTAAATTGGTGATCCTACTGATCGTTATTAGTTACTGCTTCTTCTTGGGTGACTCACTTATTTTATGACGGGATAAGAAGCAAACTATTAAATCTCACTCTATTACAAAATCTGCATATCGAACACTTACTGGTGCTACTTCTAAGCTACTGTGGCTTTACTAGTTACATAAGGATACACATTCCTCTCTTACTATTTTATGCTATGACAGTCATAATACCATTCATATTGTTCATAATGATGTTTCTTATGACAGTCATAATACCATTCATATTGCTCATAATGACTATCATTTTGTTCGACAACATCCTCAATGTGCCACATTACAACTTCTTGTTGCTTTGGCAAAACAAACAACTACTATTTTTACTAAAGCTCTTCTCCCTAGATGATTTAATATCTTACTCAGCAAACTTACACTATTTCATCTTGAGTTTTAAGAGGAAGTGTTATGTACAAAAATTTACTCTTCGTACATAGATTTAGCCTTATAAATAGCCATTCATTTATCTTTAACCGCATAATTGAATTTATTACCCAATAATCTTAATTTTTAATATAAATATTGATATATATATACACAAATTCGAGGCGAATCTAAAGAATCTCCTTCTAGGACAAAATAGAACACACTTTTGTAATGACTATTCTTCGAGAATATAAAGAAAATATTCATTCACAAGCTAGCTAGTTGATTTCTCTCTCCAAAATTAAGTGAAAACATTAGGTGTCAGTTGTCAGCGTCAGAGAAACATTCCCATTAAAGACTACTTGGCCCATCTTCTGTTTGCATAGTGTAATTTTAAATGAAGGAGCTCGGATTTGTATATATATATATATTTGCACTGCACGACACGATCGAGGATAGCTAAGCCCAGGTTGGTCCAAACTTCCATGCACATGGAGAATGATAACATTCTGTCCTGGAAAAGTTTGGATTTTCCCAGGACAAAAATCAAGACAAAATGGCTACAAAAACGTGGGTTTGAATTTCAGTTATGTTCCTTTCCTTGGTTGCTACGAAGCCAAAGTTACGGCCAGACTTTGCAAGTTGGAGGATCCTTTCCAAGGACCTAAGGACCACGACTTCAAAATATCGGCATTTTGGCTTCTCCCTTTTGTTAAAAGAGTTAAAGGGTGAACTGCAGGCATATCCAAATGTTAGCCACATGTTATAATACGTGTGATGTATACAAAAGTATACCACTTGTAATTAATCTTCTTTTTCGTCTACGCTGTCAAGCAATCAACTTTCCAGGATGGATATGATCACCTATGACAAGACTGAACTTCACGAACTATCAAACGTGGAATGAAATGAAAAAGAGGTCATACATGTTTAAATCTCCACTTCCCTCGCTTCCCACCTAAAACAAAATGAGTTGAAGCACTATTAGAATTCAATCATTTCATCTCCACAAAGTGTAATGTTGAAGCTAATTTGAATTGCAAAGAAACGGATGTTGTGCCCCACCAGCACTATAATTACATGTCAATTGTGAAAACGGTATATCAATCCAACAATCTCCGACTGTGAACACACAAATTACCAGATCGTCTAGTCTCTTTCCGGCCAGCATCCACGGAATTTCTTGCTTGGAGATTATCAGATACATTACATCAAGCTTAACAGTTCTGGTTATAATGGGAAAGTTGTAATGATATACTTTGTTTTTTTTAACGAGTGCGATGGGTCTCATATTAGTAGAAGCATATTAGGGAAGTAAATCTTAATCTCTCAAATCGTTAATCGAGCATTTTCAATGAGGTTTTCACCTTCTCATTTGGTCAAGAAACTTTCCCATTTGGGAACTAGTGATTTCATAATCACTGGTGATTTCATATATTATTTTCAGACTAATTTCATTTAATTTGTGTTATCGCGTGGGATCAACTTTTTATAATATTCATTTGTATAAATTTTTAAATACTCACTTTACTCTTAGTTAAAGTACTTTATTAAAGGCACAATGAGGATGATAAAGAGAGAATTTTACAGCAGAATTTTTTTGGAAAATTATAATATGATATTTCGGTTTTAATCTGTCTAATTTGGTAATCTATGCCCAACCTTCCACGTATATGAAATTTGTACTTGCCCCCTACTTGTGAAGATTATTCAGAATCGATGTGTCAAGATTCTTTCTCCTGTTGCGAGCCGTTGGTATCCACTTTTTAGCCTGGTGTTTTAAGCTTCGACCAGTCCACTTTTTATTTTTTAACCGGATACTTCAACCTTCTACAAAAGCCGGTCCCTTTAGAATCACACCTCCCTTATATTTCTCTTATCTATTTTGGTGCTTCAACCTTTTATAAAAGCCTTCTCCGTTAAAATCACACCTCCTGTATACATTGACCCTTTCTCTTGTCGTGCCTCTGTATTAGAATATCTCTGGGCATCTGTGTGTCTTGCAATGCACATCAGTCAGGATCGGTTGGTTGGCTTTTCTTTTTAGCCTTTCCTTCCTTTTGCAAAGATTACTAGTTTTATTAACTTTTTTATTATTATTATTATTATTTTACTGTTTCTGCTTTGTTCTTCTACATCACCAGTCGTTTCACTGCGCCCAACAATTTGTTCTCACGTTGGTTGCTAAGGTGCTTCTTGAGATCGTTGGGTAGTTATATATATATTTATTAATTAATAATATTATTAATAGCATTAATATTAACATTTGTTACCCTTTTATTGAGTTTCTTATTAGTGTTGGTTTTATTAGTATTTCTAGTATTATTATTTTCACTATTATTATTATTACTTTTTTCTATTGTTATTATTTGTAGTTTGATTAAGTTTTTATTTATTCATTTTAGTATTATTATTATTAGTTTTTGTGGTAAGATTTTTAGTTTGCGCTTCATTGTTAGTATTATTTTGTATTAGTATTAATATTATTATTACTCTTATTTTATTTTATATATATATATATTAGTTTCAGTTTTTAAGGATCTCGTACGATTCATACAGGCAGCAAACGTAGAGACTCGAATCGAGAGGATGCCTTCAAATAGAGTGGTTGAAATCTGTGCAAACGGGTCGGTAAATGCAGCTTGCAAAAGTAAGGACGGTGATGATTTAAAGAGGATAGGCTCTTGAAATGTTGGGACCCTCACGAGAAAGTCCTTAGAATTGGTAGCGATTTTAGACAAGTATCGGATACAAATAGCGTACATTCAGGAGACTAAGTGGGCAAGAGCTAAAGCAAAAGAGATAGGGGATTCAAATTATGGTACTCAGGAAGTACGTGGAAGCAGAAGGGAATAGGTATCTTAGTGGACAGGAGGCTTATGGACAGAGTAGTGGGAATCACAAAGGTAAATGATAGGAAAATGGTGGAAAAAATTGTTTTAAGCAGTGTGGTTCTTAATGTAGTATGTGCATATGCACCTCAAGCTAGCGCAGACGGACACCAAAAATGTACTTTCTGGGAGACGCTGGGGGGAGTGCTTATTCAAATCTCTAATATTGAGCAGATCGTTCTAAGGGGGATTTTAATGGGCATATAGGGGCGAATTCAGACGGTTATATAGGAACTCATGGAGGCTTCGGATATAGCATTAGAAATGATAATGAGGTTGATTTATTAGACATGGCCATAGCATATGAGTTAATAATAGTAAATTCCTTCTCTAAGAAAAAAGAATCGCACTTGGTGACGTTTCAAAGTTGCACTACCAAGATACAAATTGATTATCTCCTTGTGAGGATAAGTACCCGATCATGGTGCAAGGATTGCAAAGTACTCCCTGCTGCATGTCTGTCGACCCAATATAAATTGTTAGTTTTGGATTTCAGAATTAGGGGATAGAGGGTACAACAATTTACCAAGACAGGCCGCAGAATCTGATGGGGAAGACTCAAAGGGGTCATGGCGGAACTTTTTAGGACTCAGGTAAGGGATAGTACAACATGGGCTATGAGTGGGGATGCAAATCGGATGTGGTAGGGGGTAGCTCCCGTAATGAGAGAGACAGCCAAAAGACTCTAAGGGGTATCTAAAGGGCAGGGGGAGGCGAATGAAATCCTGGTGGTGGTTAGATGACGTCCAGGGGACGGTCAAGGCGAAAAAGGGAGCTTTTACAGATCTGTTGGCAAGTGAAACAGAGGTGGAGTGGATTATAAACAGAGTAAGGTATAAACTGGTGAAACAGAAGGTGAAGAAGACTATCGCAATGGCTAAAGGAGAAGCTTATGAGAAGATGTACAGGGATTTGAATACGGTCAAAGGACCACAGAGAATTTTCAAGATAGCGAGAGATAGGGCACGTAAGATGGAAAACTTCAACAAAGTTTGTTGTATACGTGATGAGGAAGAACAAGTACTCATAGATGCCCAAGCCATCAAGCGGAGGTGGAAGAGATACTTCCATAGCCTATATAATGAATACATTTTGGTCAACATAGCGTTAGAGGAACCCCTCAGGTTGGGACAATGTCTTAACGGGCACTCATGGGAGAAAATCACGAGGGGAGAAATTACAAAAGTTTTGAGGGGGATGGAGAGCGGAAGGATAGTAGAACCAGATGACATTCCTATCGAGGTATGGAAGCAAGTAGGGGTTGTAGATATTGAGTGGTTAGCTCAGCTCTTTAACGTGATCCTAGAGTCAGCCAAGATGCCGGATGATTAGAGTTTGAGTTGGTTAATCCCCTTGTACAAGGCTAAAGGAGACATACAACAATGCCAAAACTATTGAGACATCAAACTACTGAGTCATACCATGAAGTTGTGAGAGAAGGTAATTAAAAAGAGAATTCAGAGAATTGCTTCGATATCTGTCAATCAATTCAGGTTTATGCCTGGTAGGTCCATGATAGAAGCACTTTATCTGCTTCAACGACTAATGGAATGCTATAGGGAACGACAACGGGATTTGCATTTAATTTTTGTAGATTTGGAGAAGGCGTATGACAGGGTTCCTAGAGAACTCATATGGTGGTGTTTGGAGGCAAAAGGCATTCCTACATCATATATCCGAGTGACTAGGGATATGTATGAAGGAGCACTAACTAGCATCAGGATGGTAGGAGGCGATACGGAAACGTTCTCTATTGGTGTTGGCCTACACCAAGGCTCGGCTCTAAGTCCTTTTTTGTTCAATTTAATGTTAGATGAATGACCGAACATATTTAAGGGGAGGTGCCGTGGTATATGTTATTTGTTGACGATATTGTCCTGATAGATGAGACCAAGGTAGGGGTCAATGCCAAGTTAGAACGTTGAAGAGAAGCGTTAGAGTCGAAAAGTTTTAAAATGAGCAGGTCCAAGACGGAGTATTTAGAATGTCATTTCTCAGGTAGCCAGATGGTACAATAGGCGGAGGTAGTGATTGGCACTGATGTCATACCACATAAATCGAATTTCAAATACCTAGGATCCATCATTCAGATAAATGGAAATATCGATGGCGATATATTACATCGTATTAGATCTGAGTGGATCAAATGGTGGAGTGCATCAGGTTTTTTGTGTGATAAAAAGGTCCCTGTAAAACTCAAAGGGAGGTTTTATAAAATGGCGATTCTGCCCACCTTGCTTTATGGGGCAGAATGTTAGCCGCTTAATCGTAGACACACGAGACAGTTGGTAGTCGCTGAAATGCACATGGTTAGATGGATGTGTGGCATTACCATAAGAGATAGGATCTGAAATCGACTAGTGAGAGAGAGACTACAGGTGGCAAGTATTGTTGACAAATTGAGAGACACAAGGCTTAGGTGGTTTGGCCATGTGCGCAAGATGTCCTCTGATGCTCCGGTACAACGCGGTGAGTTAATAAACCTGAGTAGCTACAAGAGGAGGAGAGGAAGGCCTTATAAGACCTTAGTGGCTATCGGAAACAATCTCTCTATTATGTAGGGGTAAGGCTACGTACTATATGATCTCCCCAGACCCCGTTTCACTACGGGATTTCAGACTGGGTACGATGATGATGATGATGATGATGATGATGATATTATAATCAGTCAATTAATTACATATATTATATTTAATAAAAAAGAAAAATATAAGCACTAATTATATTTAATTAATTAATGAATGGATTAATTATATTTTAGTAAATCAATGCTTAATTAATTAATTAATTAATTATTGAATAATATATTAGTCAATATTAATTATAACTAAATTAGATTAACAGTTAATGATTAATAATTAATTTATAAATAAAGTATAATTTAATAAATCATTTAATTTATTATATTCTAATTACCATTATTAATCAAGTATCACGTTTTGATAAATAAATAATTTAATTATTTTTAACTAATTGATAATATTTTAATTACGTGAAATTGTATTTTCATTTACTTTATAATTAATTTAATTAACGATATTTTAAGAATACGTAATTAAAAAAGACAAAAATATTTCAGATGCATTAATAATAACATAAGTAATAATTACATGTTAACAATCAATAATTAATTAATTAATTATATTTAAAAAATCAATTATTTAATTACATGTTGTTGATTACGAATTATATTTTAATTAATTTTATTTAATTAAGAAATTAAAAAATAGATCTTTATATAGCCGTGACACTTAAATAACGTCTATGACTTTTATAATAATAATTTTTATTTTATTTTAAGTTACTAATTAGTTAATTATTTTGTTATTAATAAATAATATATTATAATAATGCAACATGTGCTGTGAGTGAGGATGCAAATCGGATGTGGTAGGGAGTAGCACCCGTAGTGAGAGAGATAGTCAAAAGACTCCTAGGGGTATCTAAAGGGTAGGGGGAGGCGAATGGAATCCTGGTGGTGGTCTGATGAGATCTATGGGACAGTAAAGGCGAAAAAAGGAGCTTTTAAAGATCTACTGGCAAGTGAAACAGAGGCGGAGCGGATTATAAACTAGCGAAATAGAAGGCGAAGAAGACAATCGCAATGGCTAAAGGAGAAGCTTATAAGATGTATAGGGATTTGAATACAATCAAAGAAGCACAGAGAATTTTCGAGAGATAGGACACGTAAGATGACGGACTTCAACAAAGTCTGTTGTATATGTGACGAGGAAGAATAGGTACTCGCAGAGGCCCAAGCCATCAAGCAGGGGTGGAAGAGATACTTCCATGGCCTATATAACGAAGACATTTTGGTCAACATAGCGTTAGGGGAACCCCCTAGGTTGGGACAACGTCTTAACAGGTATTCATAGGGGAAAATCGCGAGGGGAGAAATTGCAAAAGTTTTGAGGGGGATGGGGAGCGAAAGGGCAGTAGGACCGGATGGCATTCCTATCGAGGTATGGAAGCAAGTAGGGGCTGTAGGTATTAAGTGGTTAGCTCAGCTCTTTAACGTGATCCTAAAGTCAGCCAAGATGCCGGATGAATGGAGATTGAGTTGGTTAATCCCTTTGTACAAGGCCAAAGGAGACATATAACAATGCCAAAACTATCGAGGCATCAAACCACTAAGTCATACCATGAAGCTGTGGGAGAAGGTAATTGAAAAGAGAATCTGAAGAATTGCTTCAATATCAGTCAATCAATTCAGGTTTATGCCTAGTAGGTCCACGATAGAAGCACGTCATCTGCTTTGGCGACTAATGGAATGCTACAAGGAACGAAAACGAGATCTGCATTTAGTTTTTGTAGATTTGGGGAAGTTGTATGACAGGGTTCATAGAGAACTCATATGGTGGTGTTTAGAGGCAAAGGACATTCCTACGCCGTATATCCGAGTGATTAGGGATATGTATGAAGGAACACTGACTAGCGTCAAGACGGTAGGAGGCGATACAGAAGCGTTCTCTATTGGTGTTGGCCTACACCAAGGCTCAGCTCTAAGTCCTTTTTTATTCACTTTAGTGCTAGATGAACTGACCAAACATATACAAGGGAAGGTACCATGGTGTATATTATTTGCTAACGATATTATCCTGGTTGATGATACTAAGGTGGGGGTCAATGCCAAGTTAGAATGTTGGAGAGAAGCGTTAGAGTCGAAAGGTTTTAAAATGAGCAGGGCTAAGACGGAGTATTTAGAATGTCATTTCTCAGGTAGCCAGATGGTACAACAGGCAGAGGTAGTGATTGGCACTGACGTCATACCAAAGAAATCAATTTTCAAATACCTCGGATCCATTATTCAGAGAGATGGAAATATCGATGGTGATATATTACATCGTATTAGATCTGGGTGGATCAAATGGTAGAGTACATTAGGTATTTTATGTGATAAAAAGGTCCTTGTAAAACTCAAAGGGACATTTTATAAAATGGCGATTCGGCCCACCTTGCTTTATGGGGCAAAATGTTGATCGCCTAATCGTAGACACACGAGACAGTTGGTGGTAGCAGAAATGCGTATGCTTAGATGGATGTGTGGCATTACTATAAGAGATAGGATTTGAAATCGAGTAATGAGAGAGAGACTACAGGTGGCAAGTATTGTTGACAAATTGAGAGAGACAAGGCTTAGGTAGTTTGGCCATGTGCGCAGGATGTCCTCTGATGCTCCAGTATGGCGCGGTGAGTTAATAGACCTGAGTGGCTACAAGAGGAGGAGTGGAAGGCCTTACAAGACATAGAGAGTAGTGATATTTAATTAATTTTAACTAATTGATAATATTTTAATTATGTGAAATTATGTTTTCATTTATTTTATAATTAAATTACATAAAGATATTTTAAGAATACGTAATTAAAAAAGAAAAAATATTTCAAATGCATTAATAATAACATAAGTAATAATTACGCTTTAATAATCAACAATTAATTAATTAATAAGATTTCAATAAATCAATTATTTAATTACATGTTGATGATTACGAATTATATTTTAATTAATTTTATTAAATTAACAAATTAAAAAATAGATCTTTTCACATCCGTGACACTTAATCACGTATGTGACTATTATAATAATAAACTTTCATTTTTAAGTAACTAATTAATTAATTACTTTGTTATTAATAAATAACATATTATAATCACTCAATTAATTATATATATTATATTTAATAAAAAAGAAAAATATAAGCATTAATTCTATTTAATTAATTAACAAATAGATTAATTATATTTTAGTAAATCAATGCTTAATTAATTATTTATTTATTAAAAAGTTTATAAAATTGTTTAGGTGCTAATTGTCCGTAAAAAGGAAAGAACACGCAAGTCACAACTGTGCATGGTAGTCACGCCTCTAAATATTGAGTCATAGGCGTGAGTACTTACCTACATATATACATCAATTAATTAATAACATATTAATCAATATTAAATATAACTAAATTAGATTAACAGTTAATGATTAATAATTAATTTGAAAATAAAGTATAATTTAATAAATCATTTAATTTATTATATTCTAACTACCATTATTAATCAAGTATCACATTTTATAAATAAATAATTTAATTATTTTAACTAATTGATAATATTTTAATTACATGAAACTATATTTTAATTTACTTTATTATTCAATTAATTAAAGATATTTTAATAATACGTAATTACAAAGAGGAAAATATTTCAGATGCATTGATAATAACATAAGTAATAATTATGTGTTAATAATTAATTATTGAATTGATTAATTATATTTTAGTAAATTAACGCTCAATTAATTAATTATTTATTAAAAAGTTTATAAAATTATATAGGTGATAATTGCCAGTAAAAAAGAAAGAACATGCACATCACAACCGTGCAAGGTAATTGCACCTCTAAATATTGAGTTATAGGCGTGACTACTTACCTACATATATACATCAATTAATTAATAATATATTAATCAACATTAATTATAACTTAATTAGATTAACAGTTAATGATTAATAACTAATTTATAAATAAAATTATAATTTAATAAATAATTTAAT
>JANSVB020000044.1:5632474-5643980 GCA_025504935.2 Erythroxylum haughtii
GCAAACTTGTCACTATTGATTAATTTTATTATAAAATAGATTAAACTATAGTTACTATAGACTTTTTGCACTACCTACGTTTACTTTCTCAAGAACGAATTGAAACTGAACTCATATATGCTTCATTTTTAAACAAAAGGCTAGATTCCTTACTAGTTATAAGACAAATATCACAAAATAATGAAACTTGATATTGTTATGCCTTAGTTCTTCTAACATTATTTTCAACCATATTGCTTATTAAGTTGTGCAACTCCTACATATTCCGCTTTTATTATTGAAGTAACTACAACTAATTGTAACTTTGAAACTCAACTTACAACGCAGCCAATGAGCATGAACATATACCTACAGTAGATTTACTTTTATCAAAATCAATTACACAGTTAGAATTAATATATCATTTGACAATAAAATATGATTATTAATATTGTAATTTAACACCATAGGTCCTTTAATATATCTTAAGTTCTTGTTTAAAATATTCTAATACTCTCTATTGGGATTTGCAATATACCAACTAATGGCTCTCACAACTATGTGCAATGCCGAATTTTATACAAACTATAGCTAATATTAAACATTACACTATAGATACCCACAACATCTCCATTCTTTCATCTTCATTGGCCAGGCTCGTACTAGAGAATAACATGAAATTAATAAAAGAGATATAAACTAGCTTACATGTTTTTATATTAAAGCGTCACAAAACCTTTTTTGGGAAGCTTTTTTAGATAGCAACGTCTTCCCATTATTTTTATCTCAATGAATTTGCATCAATAAAATCTTGTTTATTATTCTCAATTCCTTCATTTCAATATCTATAGCTAACATTATATTCAATTCTTTAATATAATCTTTATTGGGGTCTATAACTAATATGTTGTCTATATACAATAATAAAATAATAAAATTATTATCTCCAAACCTCGTAAGCATACAAGGGTTACATTTAGCCTATTTTTCTAAAACTTATAAAAGAATCATATCTCTTATACCAAAATATTGTTACCTATTTAAGACTATAAATGGATTTGTTCTGACCTATTAACTAAATTATCTTTTCCTTTTTCTTGAAAGCCTTTTGGTTGTAGCATAAATTTTTTTTCTTCAAGATATGTATAAAGAAAAGCACTTTCACATATAATTGTTCTAGATGTAAGTCAAATATAATACACATTGTTAGGAATACTCTAAATGTAGGAAGTATAACTATAGAAGAGAATTTTCATTAAAGTCAATTTCATTTTTTTTAAATATCCTCACTTTCAATCTTACAAGATGTCACAGAACTTGATTATTACCATTTTTCTTAATCTTGAAAACTCATTTATGACTAGTTGACTTCCTTCCTTGTAGTGATGATACAAATTCCTAAGTTTTATGTTTATAAAGAGTTTTAATTTTTCCTATGTTACTGTCATATATTTAAATCATTTGGATTATTAAGTAATTCTTGGAGAGTTAGTGACTTTCTATCATGTATTAAAAGGTTGTATGATGTATTTCCCTTATATAATTGAAGCTTCAATTTAGTGGTAGTTTTGTGAGATATGATTGACAAATGTTTGGATCTTCAAAGTCAACTAGTTCTTGAACATCTTGCCTTATGTTGCTTTAGAAGAAGTCTTTTATTGAAAGTCCTTTTTTCACCTATATCATAGCATAGTATCTAAACTTCTTCAAGAATTGATGTTATCTTTTTTCTTTATAATTTATCTTTTTATAAACGTAACATCCTTGTTGATAATAATTTCGTGGGCAATAGGATCCCAAAGTGATGCTCCTTCACTCATTTAACATATCCTAAAACTAAGTATTTCTTCAAATTTGGATCCATTTTCTTGGTTTTCTTATCATTATACACAATGTACACATGACTATCAAATATATGAAGGTTGAAACAATTCACTAGCTTCTTAGTCAATATCTCCATTGGTGTTTTTAACTCAGTTGCAATTCATGGAACCTAATTCACTATATAATAAGTGGTATTGATTACTTTTTACTCAAAAGGCCATAAACAGGTCTACAACCCTTAAAATTACTTTTATTCTCTCTAATAAAGTCATGTCATGTGCTTTGCAACTTCATTCTATTTAGGAGTTTATATAACAACTACTATCTTTTGATGCCTTATTAGTTATAACATGCGTCAAATTTATTGCTAGAATATTTTCCTTCATTATTCATGCTTAAGCACTTTATCTTTCTTATCATAATCAAGTTCAACAAAGTTTTGAAAATTTTAATTGAGAATACGTATCCTTTACTCTTAATAGGGTGCATCCAACCCCTCCTAAAATAGTCATTAACGATATGAATAAAAAGATTTACTCCTATATGGATAGAATTATTACTTGTCGCACATTAGAATAAACCAATTCAAGGACAATCTTGCTTTTTAAAATTTGATGTGTTATATTTTACGTGGTATTATTTGTTTGTAACATAATACTCATAAAAGGGTAGCAATATCTTTGTGCTAAACAAAGATCTTTGATCCTTCTTTAGATATGTGTCTAAATTTATGATGTTATAGCATTGAAAATCTTTCACTTTATTTAAAGAGACTAATACTTTTGCTTCTATTAATATCTCTCTCTTTAAATTGTACAATTTTGTACATATCTTCCCTCCATTCATAAGTGCAATCACACCTTGAATTGTTTTTAAAATCTTATTGGAAATTTATATTTTATATCTAAGATCATTTCGTTTTCCTAAAGACAATAACATTTTTCTTCAAGCCCTCTCATATGAATTGTTCTGTTATATATCTTGAATTTGATTATTCCAATGATGATAACCTTAGAGGATAATCTTCATAACTATACATTAAACCTCTTGTGATGTATTCATAATAATAAAACTATTCTCTTCTAGTGTTCATATTAAAACTAGTTCTTAAGTTAAAGACCCATAAATCAAATAGTGAATTCTTGCTTTCATATGTTAAATTGTCATTATTTGACGAACTTATAAAATTTCCTTGAGGACTATATTTTTTTTCCTACCACATCCTTTTTAAGTAGCCTTTCTTGCCATAATTTTAGTTATTTAAATTCTTCTTACTTTATGATTTTGACTAACTAGAATTTTGGCTCCCAATTGGTTCAAGTTTCATTGATTCCCTCTTATTACCGTCATGTTTTTAACTTATTATAAACTAGATTGTCCATTTTCCTAATTCTTGTGCTAACTTTTTTCCTCCATAATTGCAGTTACAGCATCATTAAATGTTAGGTAATATGTAAGAAGATTATTTGTTGAGTTGATGATGAGTTAATTATGAAAAGCATATAGAATCTAAAGTTCAAGTTCTTCATATTTATGTGGTTTTATTTTATAGCTCAAAGATGTGAGTTGAGATAAAAGAGTAGTCAAATTATTAATGCACCCAATTTCTTAAAAAATTTCTTTTTTAATTAACTTCTTGTTGTATATATTTGTGAGATGATCTAATATCTCTATTATTATTTTTTGATCATCTATAACTGACAAAAATTCATCAATTAAAAATACATGTTTATTTGCAGCAATATTCATGTATTTTTAAGTCCATTTACTGTCATTTTTGAAATCCATCATCCTTCCACTAATGGTTATAAGTCAAATATGATTTGTGAGTATAGCTTTCATCTTCAACTTTTACAATAAGAAATACTCTCGTTGAACTTCTTAATGTTAAATTTGGTTGCCATTGTATCTATTTGAAATTGCTTTGAGTTAAGAAAAATAGCTCTTACTATTTAACACGAATATTACCTAATACCTTCAAAGGGTAAATATTATCCAACTTATTTTTTGTTAGAGTATCCACTTATAATAGCAACCAAATAACATCGGTTAAGTGGATACACACTTTAATAAGGCTCTGATGCTATTTTTTGAATTAATTAAGTGATTCAATTAAGATCTGAACTCAATTAAGATTGAAAGAAATAAGAGACACAAAATATTGTTACAAATAGAAATAAGAGTTAAATTGTAAACATTCACTAAATATTTAAAACCTAGAAGAATGGGATCCTCACATTCTATACTCTTGAATGCTTAAACTTGTTTTTCTACACACGAATTAAGAAAATAGATGAGTATTTACAAGTTATTTAAATTAATTATAGCCATATATTTAATTTTTTATTTATAACATATTCTAATATTTACTTTTGCACTATACATTAATTTTCTTTATCTAGATATTTTGTGAGTAATATCTAGATTCTTTTATTAATAATCTTTATATATACATATATATATATATATAGAGAGAGAGAGAGAGAGAAATCCATTTTGGTATTTTCATTCAACTAGCTGATGATATTTGATATTTTAGTGTTGATATACACCATAAGTTTCTTTTTTATTTGCTAGATAAAAATGGACTTAGGCAGAAGGAAATATGCAAATTCCAAAATTATCCCCTTTTCAAGCAAAAAAGAGTTAACAATCATCTCCTACGAATTCTTTAATCATAAATATTTTTTTTCAAACATTTAGATATAAAGAATAAAAATCATATAAGAACAATCATAGCAATATTAGCAAACTTCATGACAAGGATACAACCTTGTATGTATTCCTTATTAAAACAAAACATTGTTAAAGTACCCTAAAAAGGAGGCCTAAGCCTCCCGTAGTAACAAAAGGTTTACATCATGTTTGAGTTTTTTAGCGATTATTAGTTGGCCAAAATTGATTTGTCAGTCCTTTCATTAAATTTTGTTGTTAACTGTTGCTTGCTTGACATTTCCAGTATGAAAAGTGACATTAAAGAAATTGATTGAGAATTAATGGGCGGCATGTGACAAATAGACTAATCTTAGTTTATTAAAATTTAAACATTAATTAATATTATATTAATTGGTTTGATACAATAATAAACTAAATACTTCACCATCCTTTTCTTCATTATGTAATAATATTAAAAATAAGATTGTTAATTTCTTATATTTTATTTTGTATATGTTTATAAATAATTAATTATAAAAAATAAAATCCCAAAACTTCTAATTATTTTATAGAGAAATGTCCAAAAACTCTCAAGGCTCCACGAGGAGAATAAGTAATCCTCGTTAGCAACTCGACAAACACCATTGGTAAGACAGTTGGTGGCTATATATTCGGTAGGACAAATTTCTCATAGGAAAGACAGTCGAGAGCGTCTCTCCTGCTTTCTGCAATTCCTCTGTTCTGTTCTTTGTTTCTCTAGGCATTCGCCAACAACAGCGACGAACGAATTGTTTTCGTCACATTAACACTTCCCTTTTGGTTCCGTGAACTCTCCTCCATTAACCAGAATTCTCATTCTTTCACCCACAAAAGGAAAGAGGAAAAGAAAAGTTCTTGCCTTTCTCTACAAGACAAAACAAAGAGTAGTTAATAGTCAGTTGGTTCATCTTCAACATATCCCGTCACCCAAGGGCCATCACTACTCGTATATCTCTCCGTTTCCTTTTTTTGGTGAATATTCAACACCAACTCTTTGAAAAAGAGTCTGTTTATATACTGTGTGTAGGTTTGTTCCCTTTTTTTCTTTTAGAGATTGACGAACAAGAGGAGACTAAGTATTTGTTAGTTTTAAGGTATGGTTTTAGATTTTTTAGAATCTGTTTCAAGAACTATCAAGGCTTTGACTTATACTCGTCTCGTTGTTTTACTTCCCGGTCAGGTCAAGGATAGCGATTGCCTTATTGGATACGTTACTCTTTTATAGAGTCTGGTTTCACCTTTCATCTTCTTAGGAAAGTGATGGAAATGGCGGATAAATCGAAGTTCGTAAGTGAGAATCGGTTTTCTGCTTTATGGGTTTTGTTTAACAATTCTTGTTTTCTTGTAAAGGTCGAGACTTTATCTTGTTAAACGTTCTATTGGGTTCTGGGTTTGTTTCTTCTGTTCAATTAATTATTACAATGTTGTTGCTTTTATTAATTGTTGGATGTAGTTACTTTGTCTTTTCTCCAACAGAAAGTTTGTTTCTTCCTATTCCTCTCTCTTCCATTCACTCACTATTTCATTTCTTTCTTTTCTCATCTTTCACTTTCTTCTTTATATTGGAATAGGAGATCGCCCCTCCGTTTGAGGGTGGTGGGTTAGAGCGAAATATGGAAACGCAAAAGATTTCCGTTTTGGATCATGCAAATGGATTGCCGTACACTGCGGAGAAATCTGACAACTTTGTAATTGACATGGAAAACTTCTCTCATGGCAGCAATAAGGATGTTAATGCAAATTCAAGAATTACTGTAAGTCTTTGAATATCTGTTCTTAATTGTTCGTAAGATATAATTATGACAACTCAAGTAATATCCTCCATCTTTTAATGTTCTCCAATCTCCAATAGTGAAGTAAAGCTTGTTTCAGATGAGCGTCAACGAGTTAACTGTGTTTCTTCTCTAAATATTTTCCATCACAGAGACTGAGGATTTAATCTCTTTTGTGTTTCTATCTGTTGTTTCTTGCATCTTTTTCTTCTTGTATTAAACAAACCTTTGTTTGTGGAAGGGGGCTTATTTGTTTGTTTTTCCAATGAATGAATCAGTTGCAGAGAAGCCTTTCCAGAAAAGGGCCTCAGCGAGTCATTGAAAAGAAAATGAATCCCAGTACTTCATCCAAGGACAGAGAAGCCATTGTTAGTAATTCTTCGCCAAGAGGTAACAATTTGCTTCTCAAACTTTATTTTAAGTTACATTTTGCCTCTGTTTCATTGTTGTCCTTCTTATAGCTTCTGTTATATTGGCATTTACCAAAGAAATAGGCGTATTTTCTTTCCTATATGATGAATTGATGATTTGAAAAGGAAAGATTTGTGGACACATCAAGATAGTCCAATTCTGTGGATAAATTAACTTATCACTACCAATTTTTTATGGCTGAGTTTGCTCTTTCTGGACCTTGAATTTATTTATCCGATAGATGTTTTATGCTAGGTATAATACAGCAGTCAAACAACAAACTTGTTATGAATTATTTATGACTAGTTTCAGTTAGTGGCTTCCATGGATGGACTAAAATACAATTTTTGATTACAGAACCTCTACATTCACACAACTTGTTTATCATTTGGTGACACCTGTGGTCCACTGTCACGGCTAGTACTTCTATTATAGTCACTAGCAATATTATTCCTCGATTCCCAATATTTTATCTTGACTTCTTCAATGGAGTTGGTCATTTTGCTGCAGTGTCAATTAAACTATGAAGATGGGAAACGTAGTTAAATTGTGATACAGAAGTAAACTCACTCTACCGCAGTTAATGCATTGATGGGACCAACATACTTACAGTTTTTGAAAGTGAAAGGTTACCAAACTATGGATTCAACCATGGTAAATAAGGCAATTGAATTTCTTTACTCGGGTTTGCATAATTAATTTAATTTACCTCCATTTTGTTGCCACCCTTTTTGTTGAAATACTGTCAACTTTGCTATATCTGAAGACAGTGCAATACTAATTTAGCAAAAGAATTTATCATTATATTTCCTTCATGGTATTATTAATCTGCAGCTACTTTAGTAGGCCCTAGCACGCTTGAAAAGGGCGCGGAAGTAGCAGTAGGGACCATGGATCATACCAATACCTCTCAAATTCATCATCAGATCGCCATCACATCCAGTAACATGAATGCCAGAACAGAGGCCAGATGCCCATCAAGGAGAAACAGTTTCAAGCGTCCTTCATCATCATGGGTTTTTGATCCCAAAAGGGTTCTCTTCTTTTTTGCCACCTTGTAAGCATACAATTTAAGGCTGCAAAAATTTTCGATCCTTTTATGTTACATGATTATTTTCTGATGGACTTGGTAAAACTTATGTTTAGGTTTAGTCATTAAGAATGCTAGCATGTTCACATATTTCATCCTGTGTGTATTGCTCTGCGTGACAGATCAAGCTTAGGGACAATGCTTCTAATATACTTCACAATCTCGGTTGGGAAGCTCGCCCAGGGTGAAGATGTTCATGACTGATGACAGTGAAAATCTGCTAAGCCACTTGTCACACTGTAAGCTGCTTGTTGGATAAAATCCAGATGAATGTTATCAGAAGATGGCACATACGATACATATTGCTGATACATAGGCTTGCTTTGACGAGAAATTCACGGTTTATGCATAACAATAGAAATGATAATAGATCATAATATAATGATAGCAGGCTAACTAGCAGGTTCGAGTTTGACACAGAGAAGCGTATACATTTTCACAGAAAGTTACTAAAAGTCCGAGATGATTGTGACAAGGAAAAGTTTCTTTATCGTTTTGTTTGTATAGATAAGAAAAGGTAGTGTGTTGGGCTATTGTGCGTTTCCAATCTCCACAGAGCTCGAAAAGGGAAGACAATCGCTTTTGCTTTTATCCTTTTCTACATCATTTCTATTTCTTTACTATTCCTTCCAATCCTGTGCTGTTTTAGTATTCCGCTTAAGAGTAGCTCTTGTTCATGGCTGTCATGTGACTGATAAAAGAGAAACAAGCAGTGCAAAAACCATCAAAATTTTAAAGGCAACCAAGAAGCAAGCACGCGCACTAGGCCATTATTTTAGCTCAAGTATTGAGCATTCCAGAAACAGGTGATGGGGGATACAGAGAATGCTAAAGCATAATAGGCATAATGGTGCATGCCAAGCTCCAAAATTGAAATAAAAAAATCTAAGTCTGACTTCAAACCTATACTCTTGGATTTATTCAGGACATTTATATGAATCATTAATCTAGATTTCCAGGACAGTCAAGAGACAAACCTATACTCTTGGATTCTTCCCGGCTTGTTGAAAGTAGAAGGCAAAATGCATTGCAAATAATGCGATTAAGGAGTAAGCACAATTCATCAGTTTCACCTTAGCGGGTACATTATAGGGAAAAAGAATTGTTCACGTACGTCACTAGTTAGCAGAACATTGCATCCTCGTGATCTTCTCCCTAGGAGGGAGATATATTTAATACAAAGACTTACCTTTTAACATCTAAAGCCAAAAAATTAAGGAAGATAAAAACAGAAACATCTGCATACTTCCAGAATCAACATTTGAAGTAGTAATGATGCATGGGCTCTATTACTATAACATCACCAGTTTCTTCATGATACAAGAATCTTGAACAAGGAGTAACCAATTACCTAATATTCGATTAACAAAATTATCCACTGATGCAGATGTGCGGTTGAACTCTACCAATTATGGTCTGCTTGGTGAAGAACATTCACAAAATGAAAAAGAGAAGATGCGACTCTCCTGTGAATGTAATCGTATTGAACTCTACCAATTATGGTCTGCTTGGTGAAGAACATTCACAAAATAAAGAAGAGAAGATGCGACTCTCCTGTGAATGTAATCGTATTGAACTCTACCAATATGGTCTGCTTGGTGAAGAACATTCACAAAATGAAGAAGAGAAGATGCGACTCTCCTGTAAATGTAATCGTATTGAACTCTACCAATTATGGTCTGCTTGGTGAAGAACATTCACAAAATGAAGAAGAGAAGATGCGACTCTCCTGTGAATGTACTCGTATTGCTTTCTAACTTCTCTTAGTTGAATGTGATCATAAGTTACACGCTATAGATGTAAGAGGAATCTAGTAACGTAAACAGAATCATGGTAGCTATGAATATCTATTAGATACTAGAACAACATATTGGATTTTTATAGAGGGTCCAATCAACAATTGTGGCTATCAACAATTGTTGGCTAGCATGAAGAATTGCATAGCAAGCACAGAAGAAGAGAGATAGTGAGGTGAGAGAGAAAAGAAACAGAAAAAGAGAAAAAAAATATTCTGTATATTTTTGGTTTAGTTTTTTTTTTATATAATTCTCCGGTTTTTTCCAGTAATAAAAGTCTTCTATCCTTATCCGTAGTTTTTACCCTAATTTGGAAGTTTTTTTTACGTAAAATCTGTGTGTTCATTACTATTCTTTCAATCCTATTTAGCTGCGAACTTGCTCTAATCTGGTCGATTTTAACAACAAGTGATATAAGAGCAATGTGAGAAAATATGACGAATTTTTTGGCATAATCCGTTTAGAGTTCTGGTAAGCACAATGAAAGTTAGTGAATACTAACCAAAAGGTGATAACTGTTCATTCGTTTATTTTTGCATTAAACTGTGCAGTTGCTGTAATTCAAGTATACAATACTATTCACGTATCCGGTACTATTCACATATATGGTACTATTCACGTGTATGGTACTATTCATTCATACGAGTACTATTCACGTGAAATAGTGAGAGCTAAATTCTGTTCGTGATAGAAGTAATGGCAGCAAAATTTGAGATTGAAAAGTTTAATGGGAGTAATTTTTCATTGTAGAATTTGAAGATAAAGGCAATCTTGAGGAAAGATAATTGTCTGGTGGCCATTAGTGAACGGCTAGCTAGAGTCACAGATGAAAAATGGAACGAGATAGACGAGAATGCTGTAGCTAATCTTCACCTAGCTTTAGCTGATGGAGTATTATCCAGCATAGAGGAAAAGAAGACTACGAAGAAAATATGGGATCACCTCACTAAATTGTACGAGGCCAAATCACTCCACAACAAGATTTTTCTAAAGAGACAACTATACACTTTACGCATGGTAGAATTCACTTTGGTGACGGAGCACTTAAATACTTTAAATACTTTATTTTCTCAACTCATATCATTGGGAAACATAATAGATATAAGTGAACGTGCGGAACTTATACTCCAAAGTTGACCAGAATCGTATGATCAACTCGTCATCAATTTAACAAATATCACAGATACTCTAGCCTTCGACAATATTGCAACTGTTATTTTAGAAGAAGAGAGTCAGTGCAAAAGTAAGGAAGACAGGTTGGGAAATTCGCAACAAGCAGAGGCTTGGCGGTGATGAGAGAAAAATCAATGGAATGTGGCCCAAGTGAGAGTCATAGTCATAGTAGATTAAAATCCAGGAGTAAGAAGAATTTCAAATGCTACAATTGTGGCAAGAAAGGTCACCTGAAGAAGGATTATTGGAATCTGAATAAGAAAGATTCTATTCCTCAAGAAAATGTGGCAAACACTCCAGATGATGGAGGTGCAATGGTCTGTGAATTTGCAACGACTATTGAAGGTAAGAGAAGATTTGTTGATGTATGACTTCTCGATTCAGCAGCTACTTTTCATATGACCTTTCGAAGAGAATGATTCCATCAGTATGAATCTATCTCTGAGGGATCTGTGTATAGCTGTAATGATCAAGCTCTGAAGATTGTTGGTATCAGCACCATCAAGCTAAAAATGTATGATGAGACAACTCAGACTATTGAAAAAGTGTGACATGTGAAGGGCCTCAAGACGAATTTGTTGTTTGTAGGACAACTAGATGATCTCTATTTTAGATTTGATATTCAAAACACGATCATGAAAGTGATTAAAGGAGCACTAGTATTTATGAAAGTAGATAAGATTATTGCAAATCTGTACATACTGAAGGGAGTAACTTTGCAAGAAGGAAACTGTCTCTTCAATCGAGCCGCATCCCCTTTCGTAAGG
>JANSVB020000044.1:5663951-5675524 GCA_025504935.2 Erythroxylum haughtii
GATCATCATTTGCTAGAAGGATCAACTCATCTGCAAAGCATGGATTTGAAAGTTTGAACTTCGGATTTGAAAGTTTGAATTTCTTACACTTTGAGTGATATTTGAATACTTTGGTTCTTGCAAAGACACTTTTTTTTTTATTAAAGGGAAGCTGCCGAAGCAGGTTACAAAACAGGGCGGGAGATAGTGGTCCCCGACATATCTGCTAGAAGGATATGGTTGCACCCGGTAGGTGCTACATCAAAATAGGTTACATCAAATGTACTAAGATCTGCCTGAGTGGCGAGCCAGTCAGCACATCTGTTGCCCTCTCGATAAATATGCCGATGGACAATAGTCCAGTTGCGGGTAAATAGGTCGTGAATGCCCACTACACTTTTTAAAACTCTATTGAAGGGTTTCATTGTAATTGCAAATAAATAGGAAGAGATAGGATCCTGTTGGATCTCCTTTATGCTTTTAATGATCTTGGTAGGTTGTTTATTAATTAAAAAACTGTTTGTGTAAGAGAAGATGAATTGTCTTATTCATTTGATGAAGATTTGAGGGAAATTCATAGCAGCTAGGGTGGGTCGCGATGTAATTTTATTTTTTTTATATATTACGAGATTCACCATTAATTAATGTAAAAATATAGAAAATTCCAATATTTTCTATAAAAAGTATACATTATAACTGTTTTTCTTTTTGTATAGTAATCCAAAATATAGTATAACATTGCAGCTAAGATGGATCATACACATTTTCTTCATTTCCTTGTAAAAGAACCGAATCGCTACTCTAGCTGTAATATTATATATTTGTATAGAATAACTCGTGTACTTTGGTCTCATACTTGAAACCTAGGGAGTCCTATTTTGTAGCCGAAGTTCTGAACATCTTGTTGAATTTGCTTTCTATATTGTCTGAAGCTAAATTTCTTATAAACTGAAGCCTCACACCCGCTATCTATCTCTGTGTCAAACGACGGGCAGAAGAAGTATGCTGTTGAAAATCTCTCAACTAGCGGATTCGTCACCACTCTGTGTTGTACACTCTTATACACATCGTTGCTCCACGCCTGAAAATTTTTATTGGATATTAATAACAAAGTAGCACAAAATAGCAAAATTGATCAGTCCCTCATTCAGAGAAATTGAAAGCTTTAACAATTTGCGGGATGTAAGTATATGGTAAAGTTAAATGAATATTAGAAAAAGAGACGTATGAGGTACCTGAAACAAGTCACCGATGTTGATTATAAGAGCTTCGGGATTGGGCTTAACAGCAAACCATCCCCCGTCCTTCACTAATTGCAACCCTCCAACTTGATCTTGGTGCAAAATAGTTAAGAAGTCACTATCAGTGTGAGGCATGAGCCCAAATACCTGTGAAGGAACAGGGCAAGGTGGGTATCGGTTGAGTCGAAGATAGCAAGTGCTTGGCAGGCAATTTTCTCGGAAGAAACTTGATTTTCTGCCCAATTTCTCTACCAGTATGGCAGCTAGTCTTTGTGCTAGATTGGCAACTATTGTAGCAAACTTTTCCATCGATGAACTGAACATACGTTTTAAAAAGAAAACATCAAAGTTCATTAGCACGACTGTAATTTCTACACAGTTATGATCCATCTACACGAATATTCCCAACTAAAATAAAATAATTAAATAAAAAATTATATTTAATACAATTCTGAATATTGTGGAATATTGAATCCAAAGTCGAATCAAATTGAATGGATTGAAAAAACAAATTTGATTTTTTTAATTCTATAATATTTTATTTTATTATATATAAATTTAATTTCATTAATTTTAATGTTAAAATCTAATATTTACCTCGAACTTAAGTCAATTAAAGCTATAATTTGTAGTCTTTCGACTAAAGATATGAATAAATAATAGTTTTTAATAAATTAGACTGCACTGTAGAGGAATATATTCAATATTACCTTTATTTATTTTCAGTTTCTATTCAACTAACAATAAGAAATTATAGGTTCTCAACGAATTATAAGTTTACTATTGTTATGCAACTGCGATGTAAGATTTTAATTTGGATTGAGGTCTGAAATTTTAATTTCATGTATGAATAAGTTGTTGAAATTTCAATATAAGCTATTGAAAATTCAAATTAAGGTAACTGAAACCTTTATTTGAAATTCTTGAGAATTTAGTAAAGCAAACTATAAAGAATAGTTTGTGAATCAATTTAATAGTCTAAGAATTACACTTAAAAAAGAACTACCATATTTTATTGTTCAAGATTAAAAATTTGTAGAAAAATCTAGACTTTTGCTTTTATCAAAATGTTGAGTATATATATAATTTCCTGAAATTATAATATAATTAATGGAGTAGGAAGACTCAACAAACTTTAATAATAATAATAATATCATATTTTACAAGTATTATTATTATATTTTACTTTTCTAATAAGGAAAACTATAATATTTTTTTAATTTTGTATCATTATATTTTGGCATCATATATCTTTGTTTTCACTGATATCATAGGCAATTTTGTCTGCAGTAGTAGAATATCTTGTAGTGAATGTCAGTTCAAATTTGAGCGGATGAAGGATTGAAATTCCTTGGTTGTCTTATTATTTTTATTAATTATTTTTTAATAAATATACATGGAGATCCGTTTGACTACTTTATAAAGAAAGATGTAATAATCATCAAATAATAACAAAGTAGTAATAGATATGTTGCAGGAAATAAGACATCCTAATGACAAAGCATATGTTTTATTTTTATCTTTAATACGACTTCGGAGAAAAAGAAATTTATAATGCCGAAAATTTAAAATAGTTAGGAAGATTTTTGAGTACTAATCTACTTTTGGAACTCTAAGAAATGGAATGCCCAACATTTAAAATAGTTAGGAAGATTTTTGAGTACTAATCTACTTTTGGAACTCTAAGAAACGGAGGAGTAAACTGGATAGAGGATCTTGTCTCGGTCGGTCGGGAGATGTTCCATGCATGCAAAGAAAACGAAGGTGTTCGAAGTAAGAACACGGGTTCTGGTAAGGCTAAGGCTGAGTGATTGTAAGTTAGTGGAAGACCGTGTTCTGGTTCTGGAGTTTACTAATCTACTTTTGGAACTCTAAGAAATGGAGGATAATAGGAAAGGCGTGGCTGTAGCAGAATATTTAATCAGAAATGTCCGAGCCCACGAAGGAAACTGGAAACCCGTATGATGAGGGGTTAGCGAAATAACCAATTACACCATAACTTTTTCAAGAGTACCTGCGGCCTATTATTATCAGTAGATATGCTAAAATGCGTTTTGACATCATTAGCACTTTACATGAATCAAATATTACCTGCCCAACCTTTCTCCTTCATCTTGTTTTAATTTTAAAATTTTTGTTTCGTAAATAATATTAACCCCAAGAAATTAATAAATACTTCTGAAAAGATATGCTTACCTGAGACTGTTGGAACCAGTTGAAGTGGTTATATCGGTCATGGGAATGTGAAAAGCTTCAGACCAAGAAAACTGCCTGAGGCAAGTGGCTGTGGGTGTTCCCCACCGGTAAGTACCAGCGGAGAAATTCAGTGACTCCTCTTCTTTGCTTTTCCAATGAAAAGGCTGCTTAAACACCTTCACTTGTTCACTTTTTACCTTCTCCAAAATCTCACGTGAAATGCCATGATTCAGGACCTGAAAGAATCCCCACTCCTGCGAAGCCCTAGCTATTTCAAGCTTACATTTCTCTTGCTCTGCGGCTTCCTCCAGGTTCAAACGACCAAGATCAATCAGCGGAAGCTCACACTCCTCCACAATGTCAAAGTCATTGATACCGATCATTCCAGGCTTGACAACCACGGATTCTTGACACAGAAGGGTCTTGAATGTTTCATGAAAAGGCGGGTCAGCGTTCATGCTCTGAGGCTGAAATAAGTTGAAGATCAAAGAGAGGTGATGAATTTAGAAATAAACACAAAAGGAAAAGAACAGGAAAAATAAAAGCCTTTTGATACTTTTATAAGAGGCAAGAGGGCAAGGGAAGACAGAGAAAGTGAGAGGCACAGGGCATAAGGGAGCCTCGAGGAGCAAGCTCCATTTATTTCCTATTTCCCTTTTTGTTGTTACCTTCTTTGTGTCGAGCAAAACCTTATGGATTTCTCTTTCACAAGTATTGGACTTTGGAGACAAAAGTTGATTTCATGTTTTTTGGTCTATACTATACTATCCCTTCACACCCTCAATCCCGGCCCTTGCATGATTCTTTTTTCTGTATAACTTGCTTACCACGTGAATGGAAGATCTTTACATAACAAAAAATAAAGATAAACTGCGTTCATGTCAAAAATTTTATTTGATTGTTCTTTTTACTAAAGTTAATTGCATATCATCACTTATCTCGTGAACAGAAAACTATTAATTTCGGTAACATTAACCGTTAAAAGGTAATATGGGTCATATAACTATAAACCTATAACCCCTTGTCAATGTGAATCTTCTCGTCAGTTTGTTGTTAAATTTTACATCCGATTCAGAAAACTTCGTGATCTATATTACAATTATGGTCTCCCAGGAAACTTCCTCTGATGTCTTCTAGTTGTTTGTCTTACATCTTGTTTTTGTCTAATACGTGGCTTTGATGCCTTATTGTTAGATACGAACGATAGGTAACTAGGTTTTAAAACATAGTTTTACTTGTATGGATAAATGAAATGAAATACAATATTTCATGTAAGTTTCAATATAGTTGTCTCAAAGGTTAATAAGAAAAGTGCAAGTCAATTTTTACGCATATTGTATGATTCATGCATCTATACAGTCCTATGCTACTAATCAAATTACAATTACGGCCATTCATCATAGAATTGAGAAAGGTGAATATGAATCAGGCAACCATTAAGCAGATTCATTGCATTGTGATTTATGAAAAAAATATATTAAAAAATGGTATTTGTGTCCAAGTAACAGAACAGGACCAAGTAAGCAAACGCAACTGTACATAGTTTTCAAAGACAAGGAAAAGCAGAAGCACATGGTCATTCAGTGGACCATATTTGAATGCACTGTTGGTGATGCTTTAGTGGACAGTAGACATCAAACCTAATTGCTAAGTTTTATAAAACAAAATATTTGGTCCTCGAACAATATAACTTTACATGTCCAAATATGTGTCGAAGAGACTTTTTTTTTTGCCTTTTCAGATTTACCATAATGCACAACTTTCATCTAGTTTCTCTGTAATAACTCTATTACAGTACCTAATACAAGATTGTTTTGTAAGTTATGCATATGATACGATAATTTTATGAACCCTTAATTTTCACTGCCAAATTAACTCATGCCAGAGAAATTTACTTGCTGCTAGTTATTTTGCATAGAACAAGTCATTAACCTAGCACTATGAAACAGAACTAGAAATTTCTCTATAATTATACCGATGAAAAGAAAACACGAAAGTTTGCCTTGTGTAATGGGAAGCCAACAACAAATTAAGTTGTCTCGCCTGTGCTCGCTATGGTCGATGGGAACTTTACGGCCGCCTGGATATGTCCCTAGCAAGCTACGAGGGGGGTTCAGATCATTGTCTGTTACTGCCCTATTTCATGAATTACGCCTAGTTAGCTATGAGTGGATCTGGTCTTCCTTCGGATTTGCGTAATTTGTTTTAATAGGATCGTTGTCACGTCGTTGTGCTTAACAAATCATATGCCAAATCTCCCTCATCCCATATGGTTCAAGGTACTAAAATAGACCACAAGATTTCATAAAAACACAACGTGACCATTCAACAAACTTCACTCATCCTATAAACCATAACCTAGAGATTGGATATCAATGCAAACTAAAGGCCAACAATTTGATTCCAAAACATTCCTATTTATATGAAAGCCACAGAATTTAGCCTTACCTGTAAGACTTGGTTTTAAGTTGATAAGATTATACACCTACCAACATTATAATATATTCCTGTATAAGAAGAAGATAAAAGAGTCCTTCAAATCACAAGAAACTAGTGAGAAGTTGAAAGGTGGCACAAAAATATAGGAATACCTTGATTAATTTGGGGTTTGAGCAATTGTCAGGTACGGGACAAGATCCTTTGTTTAATATTATGATGTCTTATTCTATCCCATAAATCTCAGTCATTTATTTATATACGAGTCCCGTGTTTACTTATGCAGATCCCACATGAAACCCACATAAATAAATAGATGAAATTCATGAAACAGAATAAGATACTACAGAAGATCCAGACTCGTCAGGTATATATATATACATACCAGGCAAAGGCCTCTTAATAGACTTCCTTGAAAGTTTGAATAAATAGTTTCAATAGTACTATGCCCTATAGGCTCTATGGGTCAAATCATCTCAGTGAATTTTTTACTAATTCACTGTTAGTCATGTGACAATTTGGTCATGTAATTAAGTCTTGGCTGATTTAAGCATCCTATAGGAAAACTCGTTTTCAATTGAACGGGAACTGTGTCACATGACTGCCCATAATAATAGTAATAAACTTTACATAAAATCTGAGTTTATGGCTGTAAGACAAATCTAGACCACACCAGAAATGGCATATGTGTATCAGGTGAAGCCGCAGAGGCTTGTAAGTTGACTAACGTACTTTACTCCCTCTCAACAACCATACATCCTTAATTTCAGCTACCACAAGTTAATTTGGACAAAGTTTGCTTTTTAACAAAAAGGAAAATACTTATTTGTACGTTATATACCACGACCACATTTTGTATACAAGCCAAAAATCCAATCTTTAGCAAGTGAACTATTTATGAACACATATGCATAAGTAGCGATTGAAACCATAGGAGATGGATCTTTCCGTTACCTGGTTAATGTTATCCATGCAATTATTGGACTCCACCATTGTTGCTCTTCCCTGGAGGTATAAGCTAGAAATCGAACTTCTTGAGATGGATATTAATTGTTCCTGCAATATCAAGGAGTGTTACGTATATATTCAGTGAATGGCTGAACAATAATTAAAACCAAACCAGACGGGTACTAAGTTAACTGCCGCAATTGAAGACCCAAAAAAATCATAGCATCCATTTACATTTAGTTATGGAACAGCTTGAAGATTGCTTGTCGCAACTAGGAGTTGTGCAGTTACTTGCATGGCTATACACGGAAATGTCAACGTCTACCAGTAGCTCTCAGATAAGAGAAAATGGGAAAGAAGTGATATTCTTCTCTATGTCGAAAACAGTGGTAAAGAGAAGAAACAAGTGCATGAACGAGAAAAGATTTGAGACAAGCTCGCAGGAAAGAAGAGTGAAACATGCATAAGAAAATGTAATATCGAGAGTGAAAAATCTCTCTAAGAAATTTATAGGAGTTTCAGTCAAATTGCAATGAGTTAGAGTGGACTAAAATGAATGAAGTGAGGAATAAAGTATGGAATGGACATAAAGACAGTGAAGAACATGTCCTGACAAAGGGGGAGGGAGAGACAAAGGATATTTGTTTGTGTAGTTTACGAAGATTGCATGGGAGATTTTTTTATAGGACAATTGTGTGATTAGGAATATATTTTACATATTTGCTTTTGTATCTAATAGTGGTATAGATTGGTGATAGGACCCCAGAATTGATATCTAAATCTAATCAGTGATTGCTTAAAATTTCAAAACAGAAAAGAAAGGATAAGTTTTTCCTTTTATGGTTGCAAGAGTTGGAGGGAAAGAGATGAGGAAGTGATACACTTGGAGGAATGAGAGCCAATTGATATATCTTTCTTTATAGTGTGTGTGCCCGAGAATCGAAGGGAGCGGCTTGGCTTAATCTACAACAATTCAAGACAACATTCCGTTTCAACACTGTGTGAAATGAGATCAGAGAAACAAGGCACATGATTAGTACTGTACCCAACCGCGCGCATATAACTACTGTTAACTGCTATGATCATTTGGGGACATACGTGGCTGCAGCTGGAGTCACATGCATGTTAAATGTGCACGTCAAGATTTGGATCCAATTTGCCCTACCTAGCCAGTTAGTTTCTCTGGAGAATTAATAATATAGTCGTTACAGTATATTATAATTGCGTAGCTAGATAAATGATCTGAAACTTTAGAATCTTAAAAACAGAATTTCAAAGAGGTACCGATAGAGTTCCTGGCAAATTGTCCATTGAGGAGTTGGTGCTATGAATCATATATCAGCTATAAAGGTTTGGTGTTACGAATCAAGATCCTGATTACACAAATGGATGGATTATAGTGAAATTCTAATTTATTGTAAAGTACTGTATGTCAATCCTACCCGATTCATGTATTAAATGCTTTCACTCCATAATTATTCATTTAATTAAGACTCTGATAATCCAGGATGATTCATGTGCAATGTTTTGAACTGAAAGGACATGAGCATCAGCTGTAGGATTCATGCCCAGACTTCTTAGAACAGAGATTCACTGCAAAATATCCCAGGTGTATTAATATGAGCAGTGCTACTCAGCTTTCACTGACAACAAAAAATCCCTGTGTTTGTAATGTTAAAAAACAAAACTAGAGGAGCAAGGCGACGTGGCCTGATACATGTTTGGTTTTTTTGGTATTATTTTTCTCTTGTTTTGAAATACAACGCGATTCCAATTACTTCCGTAGCTCTTTCAGTTTTGAGGTGTCGTTCTGTGATGCAGGCACTGGGAGCGAAGCTGTCGAGACACCAAAGAACGTGCCCCTGATGAATAGGTGAGCTGTAAATATTATTTGGTACCAAATGAGCACTTAATTAGGTGACCCCTAGGTAGACCGGGATATGATTATGGACCCGGAAATTAATACTGGAGACATGTGGAAATTAAGATGAAACTGAACAGGAACAGCACTTTTTAGTAGTGATGGACCAACGGTTGAGTTGTCAAAGGTACGTACTTGATTTTACTCTGGCTATAGCTACAACCCAGATGCCCCTCTTGGCAACGAAACGATGGCGGAGTTAGAAGAAGAACAATTTTAACGCGATTCTTCTTCTTGAGTCATGTCAGACTGACCATTCATTAATATGTGGGAAATCTCCATATCTTCTTCTTCTTCAAACTTTCCTCATTAAAATTTATTAACTGAAAGATTCGGTCCCTCTTAACTTTATGTTATAAAGCTGACATGACGACTCGTGGCGTCGGCTAACCCCTCCCATCCCCTGCTAAAGATCATGTGGATTGCTTCCTCAATGCTCCAAAGTATTCATCAAAAGTTGTTTCGTTATTGTCATGCTTATTGGTCGCCGTTCCCATTGACACTGAAAAAGCCCCACACACCCCATGCCCCACCTGTATCTTTGTCAGATAACCACTGCCACTCTTCTTAAGAGAAACTTTAAACCCGCGCCTGCAAACTGCAATCACGAGCTATATAACTTGGAAAAAGCTGAAGACACGGACGCTTCAGGCCAGTTGTTTCAGTTCAGAACTTCAGATGCTTTGAATTGCAGATTACAGGTTGGATTACTTGGGATTTTCAGGATGGTTCCAGAGATCCCATATCTGGGACCTGTTCATTGTTTTCTTTTCCTTGTCAAGTAACATCACAACAAAAGATCAAGATATCGTTAGGACTTAATTATTGCGCTGCTGACTCGGAGCTGTTAGTTCTTTAATCTCTTGAACAAAATGACAGAAACCCGCAAAATGTCCAATGGGAGACTTTTCTAATATGTGTCATAATAATTAAAGAAGGGGAGCACATCATCTGGGAAGTATCCACCGTAGAAGTTTGAGAAAAAAAATCGGGAAGTATGTGGTAGTTTCAAAAAATCTCATATTTGACTTCAGTGTTTTCTAACACCAATCTAAAACTAGAAAAATCAAACACACAAATATAAATTAATATCAAAATTTGATAACGCAGTTCGATACATTTTATCTATCTCTGTGGAACTCTTATATAGCTTAATTATTTTTACATATGATGTAACAATAGTTTTACTCAAGACATTGCAAAGTCGACTCATCTTATTCTTGATACTTTTTAATAATGTTTAATAATAATGATACAAAATAAACAATTAAAGTGATAAAACAATAACTAACATAAACAAAGACAACACTTGATATAAAAAACAATTCCCCTAAATATGTCGCTTCATCAACGAAAGAACGGGAGGTTGTCAACCAAAAAATTTGCTCTAAACCTTCGATACAGTTACTGAAACATCCCACGAACAACATTCATAAAACGTTAACTCAATAGAGCTGCAATAAGTACAATTGTTGAAGTTTTTCACATAAAACCAACAATAAAGACAACAGCTATAAAGTTACAAAAACTTATGAAATTTTTGCACACCAAAACCAAAAACGACAACCACAAAATTACCCAAGACCACCCTCAATTCTCATTCAACAATAGGAAAGAATGCAGTTGGTTATCAACAATTATTCAGCCCACTTATGTCACCTAATGAACAAAAAACGTAGCAGTAAGATGGATTAATTATCAACTTAAAGTAAGTTGAAAAATCTAGCTACAAAACTACCCAATCAATGATAACTTCACATAAGAGAAACATAGCACACAAGATTAGTCCAGGGTACGTAATCAGCCAGGAAAAGTTGCAATAGATACGTGATACACTTGTAAGTTTTCAGTAGCAAGAGTTACGTGATACACCTATAAGTTTTTTTTAAATTTTAATAAATTAAATTGCTCAAACAATAAGTCTACACTATACAATCCTTTCTATAGGAAAAAAAAACGATGCAATCACTAAAAGCCACTTCGAGTAACATGCCAAAATTAACTATTCTACTCTAAATATGCCATCGTCGTCTCATTTCCATGCTAATATCCTCATGCTTTCCAGTGACTATTAGAGCCTCACGAATCACATTAACAATACTATCAGCTAACTCATACTTGTGACGTTCCTGTTGCTTATAAATCCTTCTGGAACGGGTTCCCCAAATAAGATCTGCCAGCACCTCCGTCCACACATAGGAGGAATGAGTTCTACCAAGTAAATGTAACATTCGATTCCAAATCGCTTTAGAGTACTCACATTCAAAGAACAAGTGATCTCGACTCTCCTCAACTATTTTACACAACGCACAAATGGGATCGAAATCCCCAAACCAACGATCTTTCGTTCTCAGTCTATTTTTAATTACCAACCACAATAAAAAGGCTTATCGATACACCTATAAGTTTGCAATAGCAAGAGTTGTTTTTGAGCAAAAACACTTATAAAGCCTTATCGAATATTACTTCAAAAATACCAACTAACAAGTTGTCCAACATCTGTTATTTTTCCTTTGCACAAGCGAGGACATTCAGCCCACTATACACATGAATCTCATCCACATTATAGCTACTATTATCTATTCAAATTGAATAGCCATTATCCTAAAATAGATTATAGATTTAAATCCCATCTTAATTAAAATTTTAAGCTAATTAACATTATATTGAAAATCCAATTGCAGTTGGTCAAACAGATCATCAATCCGTGGCAAAGGATACTTGTTCTTAATAGTCACCTTGTTGAGTCTCCGATAGTCAATACACATCCGCCACGATCCATCCTTCTTCTTGACAAACAGAACCGGTGCTCCCCAAGGTGAAGAACTCGGTCTAACATACCCCTTCTCTAA
>JANSVB020000044.1:5723459-5737481 GCA_025504935.2 Erythroxylum haughtii
TTATCTTGAAAATGGCACCATGCATTCAACACAGGAATGTAGTTGAGAATGGCATGTGGATTAAGATTACACTTGATAGAAAGTACCATAAGGCAAATTCTTGATTTCATTTTGTTTAGAGCTAGCTTAAAGATTGCAGAATCCATCACTTCATCATTTCTTAATACATTCTATCTCATCAGCTGCATATAAAAAATGGGAAAAAGCTGCAATTGCTGGGGTTTCTTTGGTTGCTGAAGCTGCTGAGCATTTGGAACGAACAGTGATAGATAAGGAGGCTGAATGTGACCAAGGTATGGCAAGAATGAGGTTTATCATCACCAGTTATGTTCCTCCAGGTGATTTGATAATGTCCTCTGAAGTTCCATAACTGACAGTAGTTTACATTTTGAAAATCCAGGGCAATCAAGTCTTGAACCAGTTGAAAAAGCTCTGCCTCCATTGCCTTCACAAAACAATCATGTGGATAGCAATGTGCATAATAATATGAAACTTAAGCTCCAGTTATTCCCAATTGATGATGCTACTCGAAGAGCCTTAGAGATGGTGAGGAAGAGAAAATAGTACTATAATGTTATGAAAAGTCTTACCATTGAAACATTTTGAGAACTTACTTAAGCTTTTTTTATTTTATTAGGATCAACATAATCCCCATCTAGAGCTCACCCTTAGTATGCGGAAAAAGATATCATCAATTTTGGAACATTTGAACCGGAAATGGGGTAATTCAAGTGTAGCATCTGGAGAGCTAATGCTTTTCCCTTACAATGTCCATAGAGAAAACCTAGTCAGTTGTCAAAAGTGGACACCGGAATCTGTAGTCAGTGCAGCTGATGTATATGCTTTCATTGGAAGACCTCCTGTCTTTCGCTTGAGGTATTTTCTGACTTTCCTTTAATGCTATTCGAGAACTTATCCTTGATATATGTATACTAACTTGTGCATTCTCAATGAAGGTATGGTTGGTTTCCTATCGAGCAGTTGACATCTCCAGATGGCAAGAACATTCCGTTTCCGGGTATGGATACGATGGATATGGAACATGGGAAAAGAAGATCTTTGTCCCATGTATCCACATGTGGTTCATCAAATGATCAATCTCACAAATTTATGGACTCCTGTGATAATCAGATTAATGTTATGAACGAGAATCATGCTTGTGATCCCTCTTCCGATGTTCCTGATGAGGTATTTGTATGCTTTATGCAATAGAAAGATATAATTGTGTTGGGCACTCTAACAAAAATGGAATGGATTCTAAAGCCCATCAGCCTTGGCTGCAAATATTATATGGAATATGATGTAGACTGGCAAACATATCACATTAAACTTTTGAAAGATAAGAGTTAATGTGCTTTGCATCTCTTAATTTTCTTTCCATTTCATGCTGTATGTTTTAGTAGTTGAGGATTTCAAAACTCTGGTTTGTTCTAATCTTAATGGGGATTTTCAATTGAATTCGTGCACTTTCAATGACTGAGATGGTTCAATTCAAATACTTTTCATGTAGGGCACTCTTTGTCTGAACTTAATCCTTGGTTTATGTATCCTTAGGATGACCTACCATTGTGCAATGGCACTGCTGGGGAGTGGGCCGACAGCCTTACCAACATTAGTGTGGGAGATCTACTTGCAGAAGTGCCCCATGATGAAAATCCTCAATGTACTGAATCACCGATGACTCAGAACAATCAATGCCTTCAGCAGATTCCTTTCAGTTGTGACTCCTTTGATGCTGCTATTGCTGCTCATATGTCAAAGCATCAAAATAAGTCTGTCTTTTGCTCCACTGCGGTGTCACATACATCTTCTATCTGGGATGCTGAAGAAACATGTGATGCATTCTCATTTCAAAAGAATAACACTCTGTATCAAGAAGTTCCTACTACATCTTGCATTGCTTCTTTTGGGACTGACAAACAGATGACTCAAGTGTGTTCAGCGCCCTCTGGAACCCTTTTGGAGGTATAATTCTCCTTAATTTTTGTTTATTTATTTGCTAGCAGCAACGAACTGTTCATGGCATTACTGTGTACCCTCCTTTTGACAGGAATTAGCAAATGCTAAGGGCTTTGTTGAGAATGCTTCTGATGAGGACCCTATAAATGAATGTCAGTCTGACGTGCAGGATGTTGAAAACTCAGGAATGGATTTGACTGGGCTAGCGGATATCTATTGGGTATGCTCATTCAAATTTGGTGTTATTTGTATGCACTTGTCTTCTATTAAAGCATGAATTGGTCAGTGTGCTGAAGATTATTTCCTTCAATTTGCTGAAGCGAGATAGTTTTATCATTAGTAACTTGTCACCTAGGTGATATTTAACAGCATATTTTTGCAGTTAAAGACATTTCTTGCTTTATTTCAGCCAAATCATTCCTTTCTCATCAAATTTTGCTTTTCCTTCGTGCAGCCTGACTCGCTAGGACCGTTTGATTTGGATATGACATCATCTAAATATCACAGTGAAGATGTTATTCTTAGTGATAGTGGTTTGAACCGTTTGATTGCAAGCAGCCTGGACGCATTTCAAAATTGCTCCTTTTTTGGGTTGGACAAGAAAGATCCATCGTCTAAAGTAGAAGCTCGAGAAGCCGTTTCTTTCTCAGACTTCTAGGTTGGTAGTGGGGTTTGAAGAAACTTGTACCCTAATGGGTTTTAAGAGATGAAGCCATGCTTGGCAAAGCATGAAGAGGGTTGTCAGAAAGTATACGGTTCACATTATCTGACTTGAGTGTGCTAAAGGGACCAGTGCAACCGAAAGAAATTTCTGGCTGTTGTATGTTGTTAATGTTAACTGATTTGAATCTCCAGGATATGTACAAAAATAGATGCTAAATGTTTTAACACAATTCTCCTTTAACATGCACTTTCTATGTAAAGTGTTCAGAGTTATTGTAAACGAACAGTCACGACCCTGATACATAAAAAGAACTCTCATTTCGTGTCTGATATTGTCTCATGCCTGTTTTTGGGCTCCATTCGTTTTGGAAAAACTAATGTTGGACCATATCATTGATCGGATTGTTGATTTTGATTTTTGAAATTTCTTATAATAGTGGGAGAATTAGGTCAAATTTTAAAAGAATTAAACACTAATTTTTTAATTTTAAGTAATTAAATAAATTAGGGGTTTTAGATTAATGAATCAATTAATTAAAATTAACAAGATATCAAATCAAATCAATTGAGTTGTTCTCAATTCAAGAAAAATATCTTATCTAAAATATCTATCATTGGTCTAAAAAGAATAAGTGGTGTAATTCAAACAATTAGTTCGAAATGTATTAGGATAGTTATAATAAGTCTCAAATTTTTTTAAATTAATTGATTCAAACTTAGCATTCAAATCAAAACTTACTATTTATTGATTAGGTATGATAATCTTCCATATCAGATAACATTTCTCAATTTTAAATAGATAAATTTTCCAATTTTATATTTGAATTAAATAGAGAGGGGTGGAATAACTATTTAAAATAGGAAAATTTATCTATTTAAAATTGAGAAATGTTAGCTAATAATTCAAAGATACCTGATTATCAGATTAGGTATGATAATCTTCCATATCACCAAAACTTTTAACCCTCTAGTCTCTATCTACCCCTTTTATTCCAAACTCATTTTTTTATCTTTGAATTATTAGCTAACATTTCTCAATTTTAAATAGATAAATTTTCCTAATTTTACCCGATACTAAATAATTATTTTATCAAAATTTAACTATTTATATGCTCGGTGGAACAAAACAATTATTAAAAGATTCAAACGATTGGGTAAAATTCTTAAAACGTATATTTTTTTAATTTAGTTTTTAAAATTTCGGTTCAATTTATTTTAATAATTTTTGTTGTTAATAAAATTAATTTGTTAATTAATTGATAAATTTTTATAAATTAATAAGTTTTAAAAACTAAAATAAATAAATAAATTTTTATTTAATATTTTTAAAATTAAACTTTAAATTATTTACTAAATAAGAATAATTATATTTCAAATTCTTTAATCTTACCCATCTCTATCTAACTTTATTTTACCAAAAAAAAAATTCCTTGTTGGTTTAGCCAAACTAAACGTTTTCTATGGAAACAAGAAAGAGCTTTTCAATCATCATCATCATCATCACTCAGTCCGAAGTCCTGTAATGAAGCGAGGTTTGGGGAGGTTTGATAGTACACAGCTTTACCCCTATATAATAGAAAGGTTGTTTTCGGTAGACCTACATGCAAATGAGACAATATAAAAGTGATGCAGGTTACAGAGAGAATAGGTAAACTAGCATGGTAAATTATTAAGTAAATAAAATTTACACTAAGTACATAAATAAGTAAAAATATAGGGTATACATGATGGAATCCAAATCTGCGAGTACTCGATAAGCTGTAAAGACCAACTCACCTCATCTCTAGTTACTTTAGGAGTCTTTGCTCATAGACTCTGAAGGTATGCCAATCCTGCGGTCCCTATAATTTACGTACCGTGAGTCCCATCTCTAAATAACTACTCTACTATATTGGAAAAATTTAAAGGTTAATCCCTTACCCTTATCTGATCATGCCATACTCTTCTATTTCTTACCATTACCTCATTAAGGTCCAACTTAGACAAATATTTCTTGATCATTTCCCTCCAGGCCTTGTAAGGCCTCCCCCTTCTCCTTTTGTATTCACTAAGGGTTATACTCTCACGACTTTGCACCAGAGAATCAGAGAGCCTCCTGTGGACATGCCCAAACCACTTAAGTCTTGCCTCTCTCAACTTGTCGGCAACACTAGCCACCTGTAGTCTATCTCTCACCACACGGTTCTGGACCCTATCTCTTTTGGTAATGCCACACATCCACCGAAGCATACGCATTTCTACTGCCAACAACTATCTTGTATGTCGACATTTGGTAGGCCAATACTTTGCCCCATATAACATAGTTGGACGGATCACCATTTTATAAAACTTCCCCTTGAGTTTTACAGTAATCTTTTTATCACATAAAACCTCTGACACACTTCTCCATTTGGTCCATCCAGATTTAATACGTTGTACTATATCAACATCGATATTACCATCACTCTAAATGATAGAACTAACACGATCTATGTGGTATGACGTCAGCACCAATTGTTACCGCCGCCTTATGTACCCTCTGGTTTCTTGAAACGTTGCATCCTAAAAAGTTAGGTGATGTAATAAGAACAAAAAATCAATCAAATCGCTAATTGTGTGAAGAGAGATCTCACATAGGTTCCCAATAGTTTGTTGGATAAACTCAGATCTAATTAGGGTTTTGGATAGATTGTTAATTGAGAAATTGCAATTTTCCATAATCTAAGTAGGGTTCATAATTTAGGATTAATGATTATAACTCAAGAGAGAGTAATCAACCATAACATTATCTAAAACCAATAATCTGGATAAATCATAATCAATTAGGTTACTGTTAAAGATAGGTAAAATTTCCCATTTTCTCAATTGATAATTCCTTTAGGTTAATTCTTGAGTGTTTTGCAATAGATAATTTGTTAATATTTTCGTAATTGATTGTTGGATTGAATTGCGCGTGATTGAATTGAATTCTTGTTTTAGTTTTGCTATCTGTGGAATTTCTACGAATTATGTTGGCCTTAGATTTAGGACTAGATTATCTCTCCTCGTGGGATCAACACCTTAAGTACTACGCAAACAACCTATATGCTTATGGATTATCGAGGTTAATCATTAGAACTTACATACTTCGAAAAACTACGATCAACACTTTATAGCCCTTGGATAGATTTCTATTTTCTTTTCTATTTTATGCTTGCTTTCATTTTTACATTTTGCTCAACATTCTTGAGACTTCATTTTCGAATAATGTTGTGATCATGGCTATTGAGACTTGCTTGTTTTTGCTTATGATTTCTGATGACTATTTGAGTTGAATAATGAATATGTTGGTAGTTTCTTTTTACGGTCATTGTTATGTATAAAACTATTATAGCTATTACACAGCTGTAACTACTATAAAACTCTAATCGTTTCTCTCACAAGGAAGTATATGAATTAGCTAATGCGTATGTGTGTGTCTCTCTCTCTCTCTAAATTTCTCTGTTCTTCTTTCTTCTTTCTGGACTCTTCTCTTTCTCCTGCTCTCCTTCCATGTGGTATCAGAGAAGTCGATTCTAAGCAAGAAAATGTTTATGGAATTTCAAAGTAGAAATGAGAAAATATTTTTGGAATTTCAAAGCAAGAATGAGAAAACGTTTCTGGAAGCTCTAAACAGAACAAAAAAATTGGAGAATAACCTGCTACAGCTTAAAATTGTGGTGACACAATTTTTAAGCGACGAGGAATGAAAGTGGGAGCTAATATTGCAGTTACTCTGGAACTCACGAATCAAAACGAGAGAATGATTACATAAAGTCTTTGGTCGTAGAGTCCACCCCTCTCATGAATAACAAAGATGTCACGTCTGATGGTTCTTTAGTCGTCCCCTCTCCCAGCTAGCCTGGTAAGATCAAGAGGTACTCTCCAGCTTTCTACGCTGCTTGTACAGTTGGTGATCTTCTCAACTATGGTCTAACCCACATGACGGTTACTCCTCCCTATTTTGTTAAAAGTAACATGCAGGTTGACCCTGCAAAGTATAGAAGCATTTCATATGGTTTTGGAGTTCTATTTAATGAGCAGATTGTGAGCTTTGCAGGTGGTTACATTGCTGGAGTTTTCTATATGCGATTGTATCTCATTGTAATAATCTAATCTCCTTCGTCCATGATGCTAAAGGAGCAATTGCTGGTGATGCTGTAAAGAAGATGGGTAGTGAAAAATAAATAAAATCATTAATTTTTTATCTATTCTGTAAACCTCCATAACTTTAGGGACAAGGTTTTCTAAAAGAGAAAGAATTGTTACGTATAAAAATATTATAGCTGTTACACAACTGTAACTAGTATAAAATTGTAATCATTTCTCTCACAATAAAGGATATGAATTAGCTAATGTGTATTTGTGTCTCTCTCTCCCTCTAAAGTTCTTTATTTTTCTCTCTTCTTTCTGGATTCTTCTCTTCCCCCTTATCTCCTTCTCTCTTCTATTCTTCATTTTTATTCGCAATAGTCATGGACTTTTTGATCGAGAATATTGACATTGTTACTGTTTGACAAATCGGGTTGATTAGGGATCAAATGGACTGGGATAGAGGAATTTTGATTTTTCTGTGAGTTGGTCACTGGCAAAGGTTTTGTCGTTTGTGAGGAGACACGTGTCAGAAAAGTGGAAAATAGCTTAATGATTGATTCATGACTGGTGCTTAAATAAGAACTTTTCAATGGGAATTTTTGATATGGTGCCATTCTTGTCAAATGCATTTTGAATACTGACGAAGCTTGTAACATCGTTAGGCTTTGATTTCTTTGATACCTATGGCTATATGTTTTTCATTTAATATTTTAGTGTTTACTTCTCTCACTTGAAAAGAGAAGAGAAGTAGTAATGGTAAAAATATAGCTTCCTTCTGTGTGATGGACCTTTGATCCTATGAGCTAAATTCTTCCTTTGATATTTCTGCTCAAGCTCTAGTTTCTTTCACAAGTAGAATCATCCTCTTTTTGTCCTGAATTTGTCTTTGAGATGACTGCTGGTTTGCTTTTGCTAGCGCTTCAGTCAAGTTCTAAGCTGTGCTAGTGTCCCCTTTTAGTTGCTTCCATCCTTGTTATGATTCCAATACAGTAGCATGATAGCTAAGCAATGCAAATCTGATTCATTGTATATAGTTCTTGGACCTACTTCTGTTTGTCATATGTCTAAATACTTGCAACCATTTGATGCAAAGATTGTCTTACATGGCATGGTTAGGGGTCCAAATTTTTCATTATTTTTAGGACACCTATGGAGAAACTTCTTGTTAATTGCAAATCATTGTTGGAGGTATGCAAAGGTCCTGCACTCATGATTAACATAAAGTGCTAACGTCTCTCTTCACTATTTCTCTGCCCAGATAGATAATCTCCCTTGTGGAGGTGCAGTATAACTTGTAACTGTTTCCTTTAACTGTTTCTTGGGACCCTTTCATCTTCTCTTGTGAATTCTCTGCTGAAGTAAACATGTAGCTATTTGACACAGTTATTCTGCTTTCCTTATTCAGTTGTTCTAAAATTCCACATCTGTTTTTGTTTTCATAGTCATTCTTTTCCTCTGATCTTTAGTTAGTTACTCAACACCCTACGTTTACTTAAAATTGTGTCACAATAGATATCATGTTTCTCCGACAAAGAAAATGCAATGGCCTCTAAGTCACCGGCAGAATCATCTGTGGATGGTCAAACAATCCGGGATACAACAAACCTGCTTCAACCCATCCAAAAGTTATTCCAGTTATTCCTCCTCCTATTGCTCCAATACCTAAAATTCCCTTAGCACCTCTCCCAATCTGCCTCTCTACTGTTTCTTGCCCCACTTTGCCACAAAACGGTCAAGTTCGAGCTAGTGACTCTGATGATACTGACCAAGATGATAACTCTGCTCCTGTTGGCACCAATTCCACTGGTGGATATGAGATTAAAGAAGAGAATCGGCAAGTAAGAGAGCAACGACAGAAGGCAATGCAGGAACTTTTGATGAAGAGGCGTGCTGTTGCTCTTGCAATGCCCACCATTGATAAAGCGGTCCTCGTCTTTGTCGCCTTGGTGGACACAAAAAAAATTTTGGAGAGCGAGAAATGGAGAGACATGAAAGGTTGAGGATGCTTATAGTGAAGTTGGGTTCTTAAGGGCAGTTGGCAAAGTTGATGAAAGCTCATGAAGACATGGAGGCTGTGGTACAGCAGATGATGCTGAGCAGGAAATGGTTCAGTATCCATTTTATACTGAACGGTCAAAGGAGCTGTCGGATGCTAGGATTGATATTGCAAAGTATTCTGTTTCAAGGGCTGCACTGCGCCTTCAAAGAATTAGGAGGAAGACAGATGATCCAGATGAAGATGTGGATGATGGTATTGGTTGGCCTCTGAAACAAGCAAGGTATTTGATTCTTGATTGTAGTGAGATTGGAGATGATGGGCCTCTCTCTGGTTGTTCTTTTTCTGATGATGGAAAGTTGCTGGCCACCTGATATCTCCTTCTGTTTACTTCTCACTAATTTTAGTTTCCATTGGTTGCTTGTTAATTTTGTTGTCATTCTGTTTGTGTTATTAACACAGAAAATTAATAGCAGTTTTAGAATATACTAGTGGCATTTTCTAGTGTTATCCCTATAACAGAATGAGAGCGTCAACTTAGAAATTGCCCGTGTCCCTACTTCTGCCTAACTGATCAGCCTTTCTATGTTTACATTGTTTTGAAAATCCTATCCTTCTTGATTGCAATTGCTACTAAAAAAATGTCTTTCAAGGGTACTATATGATGAATGTTTGTGAAATGATCTCCAGTAATCATTATTTAAATGCAATATGAAAAGTATACATTTGGGTCAATGAAGTTTCAGAATGCTGCAACCTTCCTTGTAGAAGTGCTGAGTGGTTCCATATGTTACATTATGCAATTATTTGTCATTAGAGCGTCTAATCTACTCTTATATTTGTATAAGATAGTAAAGAAGTTTGATTTGCATTCTTCTAAGATAGTAAAGAAGTTTGTTTTGCATTCTTCTACCTTAGAGCGTTGAATAGACTTGCTAAAATATGGAGCATGCCACAAGTTGATAAAGTTTCCACTTTGGAGGGACACACAGAAAGTGCAACTGTTGCATTCTCTCCTGTGCTTAACCATTTAGCAACTGCATCAGCTGATAGAACTGCACGTTTATGGAACACCGATGGCTCCCTCTTAAGGATGTTTGAGGTCATCTAGATCTTCTTGCATGCATTGCTTTTCTTCCATCAGGAAAGTACCTGGGAATTATAAGTTTTGACAAGACATGGAGGTTATGGGATGTAGATACTGGTGCGGATTACTACTTCATGAAGGTCATAGTAGCAGAGTCCATGGGATAGCCTTCCACCATGATGGATTTTTAATAGGATCCTGCCGACTAGATGCATTTGCACATGTTTGGTGATAAAGACAAAACTTTTCCTCTTAAACCTTTCTCTGTTTTCTTGTATTTTCTCTTGACGTTAACAACAGAATACAAACCTATTTATAAGCTACTTTTGACTCTTGAACTTCATACAACATTAAAACCAGGAAAACTAAACAACTCAAAAACAGAACACTAAATATCACCATAAATTCTGACCCTTGATTATTGAAACCACCGTAACGTCCTCTGACCCTTGAACTTCACGTTTAAGTTTATTCAACATTTGGGACCTACGTTCTGGGAGAAGCATTATGGCTTTAGAAGGGCATATCCAGCCGATCGGTTTCTAATGTGTATCTTTTCTTGAATTGCCGTAGAATCACTTACTAAAATGTATTTGCGAAACACACAATGTTTCTTTGGTGTCTTATATAGGTTCTGGGTATCAGCTTTTCACCCAGTGAGTACCACTAGATGCATTTGCACATGTTTGGGACCTATGTTCTGGGAGAAGCATTATGGCTTTAGAAGGGCATGTCAAGCCGATCAGTTTCTACTGTGTATCTTTTCTTGAATTGCCACAGAATCACTTACTGAAAATGTATATGTGTGTCTTATATAGGTTCTGGGTATCAGTTTTGCACCCGGTGAGTACCATTTAGCGACTGGTGGCGAAGACAATACTTGTAGGATATGGAATTTCAGGAAGAAAAAGTCCTTATATATCACGCCAGCACACTCGAACCTTGCATCACAACTGAAGTTTGAGCCTCAAGAAAGCAATTACCTAGTCACTGCATCCTATGGCATGACTTCCAAGGTTCTCTTTTTCATTTTTCACTTTTTAATTATTATCGACTTACCTCAGTTTTGGTATGTGCTTGTGTCCGAATATTTCTACAACTACAGCCATCGGCTATTCCATCGTGAGATGGAGGGACTTTGATTGTTTCGAATAACTGAAATTTTAACTAATTCTATTTTTCCCGTACTTGTATTAGGCAGGTTGGTCAGGCCAAGATTTCAAGCCAGTGAAAACATTTTCAGCTCATGAAGCAAAAGTCAGTTCGGTTGATGTTGGTGCTGGTAACTCCACAAGGGGATAACTAAATTCACCGTGCTTTCTTCCATTCTATTAATCTGTCTCATCAATTTTCATTTTGGCCCTGAAATTGTAAATAAAATCAATTCTTTACGATTAACTTCACTGGGGTTTGGTTCAGATATCGATATATAGAGTGTTATTTGTCATCAGACATGGTCAAATTCCTATTGGAGTCTGTAGAAAGGACTTGTGAAATTGGGAAAATGGAAGTAGGAGACTTGAGAAAAGGATTTGACGAAAGGACTTGTGAAATTGGGAAAATGGAAGTAGGAGACTTGAGAAAAGGATTTGACTATCTCTTTATCCCAGTCTAGTATTTAAGTAATGTTGGAAGTTACTTCACGGTTATCGGCCTCATATATAAAAGGACAAAATGATTCTAAAAGTTTGGATTCTTACATTTTTAAAAACTCTCTCCATACTTTTTTACGAAAAGCAATCATCAAAAGCTTAAAGTTTGGGACGTGATTAATCGGTGACTTTAGTAGCCAATCGGAAAAGGAAGCAAATCAATCTGGTACTTCCACATTAAAGTTAGTCCTTATATAATTCTATATTGGTATCAAAGTCAAGTCTTATATTTACCACTAATTTGCGTATTCTGTTATGTTCATCCATGTGTTCTCGTAAGTTTACATTGAAATGATATTTTTACGAAACCAGAAATTTTCGTTTTATGTTGCTTACAGGTATGAACGTTGCAAACAAATTTTACGTTGAAATTGTTTTTTTCGAAACAATAAATTTTTGTTTTATGTTGTTTCCGGGCATGAACATCGCAAATAAGCCCTTGATTTTGTCTAAGTTATACACAGTATGCATTTAAGAGAACTTGGTTTGACACGGAATCCGAAAAGTTTTGTTTCTTCTTCTTTAAAGCATTCTCTTATGTACCATCGGTTCAAAGCAAGGAAATGGGGAACAAAAGTCTTTCTTGTTTTTCGGGTTTCTATGGTGATGACTCTGTACATTAAATGCATGAACAACGAAATGTTTTAACCGGTCTTGTTTTTAATTTCATAATTGGTTTTACGGAACCGAAAGCTTTCCTTTCTTGTTGACCAACGGTTAACAGCATAAACTCCATTAATGTTGTTCATACAGTTGTGCACAGACTAAATGCATAAACATTGTTTTTGTTTGATATGATAAATGCATTTAATGAGTGTTGTACGAATTAAGAAAGGAACGTTTGAAACAGCGAGTATGAAGGAAATGTTTGTCTTCCTTGATTTTTGTGTCTGTATGGTGATAAGAGTGTCCATTAAATGCATGAGAGTGTCCATTAAAGGCTTTATGTATAGTGATTTTTTGTGTTTGTTTTTGCGTTTCGGTATCTGTGCAAAGAAATGCTCCACTCAAAGACTCACTGAATGCATGCGTAAAAGCTGTAAACATATTGAATTAAATGATTTCAAAGGCATATCCACGCAGATGCTGGAAATAGAACAAGCAAACACGTTATTTATGCATAAAACTAAAACATGCTTGGTTTTATCATAAGCATGCGTGCATTTATATTGATAAACGGCTTGAATGTTTTTTATTATGCGTGCATTTATATTGATAAACGGCTTGAATGTTTTTTATTAAAAATCTTCCAGAGAGATGCATACATGTGGGTTGGTTATATTTGCTAAAATTCCATGTTATGAATACTATGCTGATGTAGCTTCTATCACATCTACTTTAAAAAAAAAAGTGAGTTTGAATAAAAGTATCAAGGAGGAAATACCATTATTGTGAAAAGTTATTAATAGTTTATCCTCCTTAAGTTATATTGATTGGGTGTTTGAATATATTGCATATGAGGCAGATGTGGTTTTAGATGGAGCACTTTTTTTTTGTTATGCTCTTGTCGATTAACATGTGAGAGCTAAATTAAGTTATGAAAAATAATCGTTGCATTCTTCATAGATGACGATACCACTTAATATCTTATTGAGTATTACTTTTTCTTCACTAGCTTGATGGCATTTTATGCTACATTATCCAAAATATATCTCACCTTACCATTGCCTACATGATTATGCATGTAACTTTTAATGGTGGAGAAATGAAATGATATGCAAAGTTATGGACTATTGTGATCATGAATGGTGTTTGAGTGTACCTATGGAAATATCTTGTTTAAACACATTTTGTCTAAGTCTACCTCTAGATTACTAAATTTCTAAGGATAGTGAATATTAATTGATCATAAGTCGAAGCTTTAAATGTTGAGTTTTTGCTTAGGTTTTGAAAGTCATTCACCTTTACTTATGGTTATCTATTCTTAAGAAATTTGGAAAATGAGTAAAAGTTTTTGTTTGAGATTTTGATTTTGACAATTTCCCCAAGGACGGTCAAAGGCTAAGTGTAGGGGAACTTGAAATGTGTTTAAATTTTGATTCATTTCATATGCTACACTTAGTGATTAATGTCTTAGAAATGCTTAAGATACTCACTTTAACTCATTTGTGATTTTAGGCACAATTCGAAAGTAAAGAAATTAAAGTGAGTCGAAAGCACTATATTTGGGCAATTTTTCAAAGATTAATTTTCACTTGTCTTCAAGGAGCAATGTTGGAAGTTACATAAGAAGTAACTTCCGACGGTTATCGGCCTCATATATAAAAGGACAAAATGATTCTGAAAGTTTTGGTCCTTACATTCTTAAAAACTCTCTCTATACTTTCTCACAGAAAGCAATCTTCAAAAGCTTAGAGTTTGGGACGTGATTAATCGGTAACTCTAGAAGGCAACCGTAAAAAAAAGCAAATCGATCCGGTACTTTCGCATTAAGGTTAGTCCTTATATAATTCTACATTGGTATCAGAGCCAAGTCTTATATTTACCACTGATTTACGTATTCTGTTATGTTCATCCATGTGTTCTCGTAAGTTTACATTGAAATGATATTTTTACGAAACCAGAAATTTTCG
>JANSVB020000044.1:5890656-5901247 GCA_025504935.2 Erythroxylum haughtii
TTGATTTGCATATATTTAATTTTAGCTATAATGATAATTAATTAATTTAAAAATATAATGTATTATATTATAATTATCACACATAATAATTTAATTACAAAAGAATAGAAACACAATAATAAAGCCAAACATGTTTTTGTTTTCAGTTTTATTAAAAATCTCAACCAAACAGGTTTTTGTTTTCATTTTTTATATTACAAATCTCAACCAAACAGAATTTTTTATAAAAAAAAACATAAACCAAAAACAGGAAATAGAAACCAAAAATAACAACAGAAAAATAGAAGTGGAAACAAACAACCCCTTAGTTGCTAATTTTGGGTATCTAATGATGAGACACATACTAAGTTTAAAGGAAAAATGCATTACAAAACATCTTTTTGTATAATTAGAGCATTATGATACTTTCATCAAACAACTAGTTTGCATGATAAATGCATCCCTAACTCAACAAAAAATTCCAATCTTTTTCCACGATTCTCCAATAATAACACAATTCATCAGTAAACAATCACCCATTAACAACCAAAATAAATGCAGCCAACTCAATGATGAAACAAACTCCAAATCAAGAAAAAAAATCAACCACAGACACGATGATTTCCGCAGCAGAAGAGAGCATGGAGAAGAGGAGAATACCTTGACCAAAGTCGTTGGAGAAGACGACGACAATGGCCGGAGATGCACCAACTCGACGAAGAACACGCAGACGATGGAAAGGGACTCAGGATGGACAGACGACACAGCAGTTGGATGGACGACGGACGATGGAGCTGATCTGGAGGAGGAAGAACAAAGCAAAAAAAACAAAAACGACGTTGTTTGGTTTTAAACCAAATGACGCCATTTTGGTATATGTGTTGATTTTCTACCTTCAAGAACAAAATAATGTCGTTTGGTTTTAAACCAAACGATGTCATTTTGTTCCTCTTAATACGTTTTAAACTAAATGATGTCGTTTTGTTAATAAAGGCTTGAACTTTTTAAGTATACCAAACGAGTCATTTTGATTTTAAAGGCTAGAATGTTTCTAAGTATAACAAGCGCGTAGCCTTACTTTTTACCGATAAAATTTTCCATTGGCAAACTTCAATTTATTATTGCCGCCTTTCCAATTTTTTAGACAACTTTTTCAATGGATATGTTATTTTCCTCAATAATTAGCTACGGTTTCTTTTTTGTCGATAATTTTTCGTCGCTAATGCATACTTTTTTATAGTGACAGAAGGAGGTGGGAAAAAAGGAAGAGAGAGAAGGGGGATGAGAGAAAGAGAGATTGTATTCGATAATATTCCTCTCCTTTCTCTACAATTCAACGTGATGTATACAAGCAATAACAAAAATAACATAAACATGAATTCTCTGAAATAACCGGTTGACAAATCTTTACATTTACCTCTTCTTCTTCTTGGTGCGTGCTTAAAAGAAAATAGAATCTGATTTGGGCAAATTTTTTTAAGCATTTAATTTTATCTAATGGGTAGGTTTTAAAGGCGACCGAGTAGGTTAAAATGTTAAGCAATTCACCGCCATACCTTAGCAATTTAAGGGCATTTATGCTTTTCCCGTGTGTCAAGGTGCTATGTATAGTGTTGGGTGCAACGGGTTTATTTTGTGAAAAGGAAAAATAAAATGAGCAAAATGGACACAGAATTTTTAACGTGGTTCACCCTTAACTTTGGGCTACGTCCACGGACAAAACTCAGAATATTTCTTCCACTATTACAAATAATGGGTATACAGAGATAAAACCAAAATAGTGGCTCACAAGGTGTTTCCCAACCTAAAAATACTAACCTCACTATTTTGTCACTCACCAACCCTTTAGGAATAAATTTCCTTAACTTCAGAGTAAAACAAAACTCTGGTTTTTCTCTTAATTTTTCTCTGTGTTTTGTTACATTTCTGTTCTTCATCTCCTGCCTATTTATAGACAGGAGGCGTGAGATACTTTGCGAACTTCTTTTCAATGTTGGTAGGCGTCAACTTTTCTACAACTACTGCAGACGACTTCAAAAAAAACAATTGCGGCTTGGATTGCCGCAATGTTAGAATGGAGTCCCTCCATGAAGAGGGACCCATTGCTAACAAACCGAAAGAATAAAGAAAAAAAATGTTGCAAGCTTTTGGTATCACTATCATCACACCCAGATGGAGTCTCTTTCCTTTTCATACACCACCCCAAGAATAAGCAAGCCATGTCGTCATAAAGAATAATAGTCCCTTTAGCATATAATAAAGACTTCGATTAGTATGAATGAATTCTCAGAAGAAGCCTCAAGGAGACTATTACACATAATGCTACTGAAACTGTATCATTTCGGCAAGGTTGTTAATAACTATTGGACACAGATGACACTTTGGCTAATGGTTTAGGACACAACATTTAATATTCACTGTTAAACTTAATATAAAATGATCATTTAAAACCTTCAAAAGGATACGATTATGATCAATATGTGAAAATGAAGTAATACAGTATTCCGGCAAAATTCATCCTTTTAGCTTGTAGAAATTAGAAACTCATCTAAGTAAAGAGTAAGTTTCAATTATGCATACCCGATACCAGGAAATGTTTTATCTGTTTAAGACTTTCTTATAATTGTATGTATATACATCTTGAAGAATTCTTTCGCTATCTATGGTGTTTTGAAATTTTGAATTGATTTCATTGATGAGTTATTGGATAATTGCTTAATTCACTTGATTTCACTAATGAGTTATTAGATACTTTATTAATAAAGTGATTTGATAATGAATGGATTCCAATAATAAACCTCCACAATAAATAATTCTTGTGTTGAATTTAAATTAGCTAAAGGTATCAAAAGAACGTGGCCTATGATTTTTAGCTACAATTTTTGCCTCTACAATAAAGTTGGCATTTGGATACAAAAAAATTCATAGTTAAAGGTATATAAAAAAAGCCGTCTATAAATTTTAGCTACAATTTTGCTTTGTCACCCAAAATGTTCCCAAATTCTCGTAGTTGAAAACCATAGCCAACATTTTTGATAATTGTTGTTAATAGTTTTTTGCTAAACTTTATTTTCGTAGCTAAAAATTGTTCGCAATGTTTTGAGGAATCATCGTCAATAAGTTTGGCTATGCTTTTTCTCGTAACTATGCTTTCAAAAATGAAACTAAGTTTTTTTAGCTACGTTTGTAAAAGTGTAGACAAATATTTTTAGCTATGTTTTATAAAATTTAGTCAATGTTTTAGCTACATTTTAACCAAATGTCATACAATTTTGGAATAAATTATTTGTTACATTTTTAATCTATATTATTATATATAATGTATCGATATATTTTTTTATTGTTAATTTATTATAAAAAATTGTACAAAAATAATTGCTAATTTGAAGCATTGCATATTAAAAGTATAATATCATTAAATTATACAAACAAAACAAAATTCTTTCTATACAATATTTTAATTACAACATCAACAATTCTTATAGATAAAACAATAAATACAAAGACTAGTTTATAAATTATAAATGTTGACATTATAAAAAATTTATAACATAACTGCAACGATAAGCTAGGTTTGTCTATGTCGATGAACCTATAATAATCCAAAAAGCTTAGTTAAAATAGACTAAAAATATTGTGATTATTGAAACAATATTTTTTAGTTAAAGCAAACATCATATGACGTTACCATTCACGACATAATCACTAAGCAGTTACATTTTCATCAATTTTATAATCCGAGAAAAAAGAAATAAATTTCAATTGTAACACAAACAGAAATTGAAAGAAAAAAGTATAAGAGATGTAATTAATAACATTTACTTTCATCTTCATTGTTATCGTAATCTGGGCCAAGTATTTTTTTGAATAACTTATCATGTTTGATCAATTTTGCTCGAGTATGTTGTAATTCAACCTTAAGTGTCTTGTTAGTTGAAACATTTAACTTAGGGCCAAAGCTAAGCTTTTTACGTAACTAAAACGTGTACCAAGTATGGTATTGCAAATATCTTTTACATTGACCTCATTTCCCTCATACATTGATTTTTGTAACAACTCTTGCTTCTGATTCTAAAATTAAAAAAGAAAAACCAATATTCAAATATTAGTACTTGCTATTACATTAGTAAATAATCTTAAATATTAAACAAATTTTTATACTTAAATAATTATTTTCTGCTTCTTTTAACATTAACCCTTTACCTTCCTTAGGTTAAGTGACTTTGTATAGTGCGATTCTATCACACTATTATCTATGTAGTTCCTCCTCACTATATTTTATGAAAGAAAAATACAAGGCACAATAAATAATATAGTGTTTATTGATATAATTATAAGCTGTAAACAAAGATCTTATATGTTCATTTCAGACAACTACAAATGATTTGCCTTCTCACAATTTTCCTAAATAAAGGAAAAAGATTAGGTAGTCATTAAATCATCTAACAAGATTAATGAAGCAAATGGGAAGGGAAATAAAACAAACCTGAACTTTGGGGTCAACACAATAGTCATAGAAATTATTCCAATTTTCAGGAGACATTCATTCAGGAACATGTCTTCGTGCCTTCGCATTAAAAGGAAAATATTTATAATACTAATGCAACTTATAACGATGATCCCTGGTCTTTTTTTAAATAATATAGTCACGTAATTTGAAACATCAGGGTTCACTTAGGTATATAACTATATTATGTCCTGTTTACTAGATTAAATTATGGATGGTTACTCATCCATGTCCAATTATATACCCTGAAGAAGCCTCTAACCAACCATGTCCTATCTCCACAAGAAAGAGAGGTAAAATAAGATCAACAAGTATATGGAGTTCCAAAGCTCCCGATGGTTTTCATTAATCTCCAGGTAGTGATGGCAATGTTCGTTACAATATAAAAGTCGATTCCAAAACTCCCGATGGTTTTCATGAATCTCCAGGTAGTGATGACAATGTTTGTTACAATATAAAAGTCGATTGAATTGGAATCAAAATGATATCGTTTTTGTTAATTAAATTTTTAAGTCATTTAATAAAAGATATCAGCTTAGCAATCTTATAAGGAATTCAATCAACCGCTAAGAAGTTTCATGCATTCAACATAATAAAAACTTTGACATACGTTAGTTAGACGCTATCAGTAGCCATAAATGTATGCCAAATAATTCATCTGTAAAAGCAGCCAAGTTAGATCGAGCATACTAAGACATAACGTTCACTTTATATCACATTAGCCTGTTAAACAAGAATTAATAAAGCGTCTGCACTGTAAATTGCAATTCGGAACAAGATAATACAAAAATTAAGACAAAATGTGTTAAACAACCACAACAACAGTCTGAATCCTAATGCTAAATTCACATTTTGAGTTTATCATATGAAGGTTTTGGAGAAATAACTCCATTTAAGGTCAACAAGGACTTAGAATGGAAAATTTTACACAAATGCTTGTTATTTGAATATACCATTTAAATAAACATGTAACTGGCCATCAATGAAAAACTAATTTAAGTATAGAATTACAGTCATGAAGTTTGTAGAGAGAAGAAGAAAATTTTCTAGAATATGTCAACTTATATTATTAGAAGCTTAATTGCTTCTATTTATACGATACACTCCATCCTCTGTTTTACAAGTGATTACAAGTCTTCTGACTAATTTTACAGGTAACAAACAAAATGCTAAACTAATTAACAAATTACTAATTATAATTTCAAATCTTGTTATTAATACCAGTCTCTCGGCAGCTACTGCTACTCCTTTTACAAACATATATGGAAGAAAACCACAAACAACAATAAGAAACATGAAACAAATTAAGTAATATGCATAAAACTGATTTAGAATAACCCAAAATCTGATAACAACTTATGTGAACCCCATAAATCAAGATCTAGGAACCCACAAACAAGTTGTTGAAAGAAATTTTCATTAAAGATAAATAAGTTATGTTTTCAAGAAAACCTTGACCAATGTTTTAAGAAACTCAAACCAAAGTTATAATGAAGGATATTGATGCCACACTCTTAAGAAAATAAGAGATTGAGATTGATAAGTCAGATGAATGCCACATGGAATAACCTTGATAAATTCCAAGTTCAATGAAGAACCAACAAAGTGAATAACCTCACAAAAAACGTAAAACAAATTCCAATATGAATTCTTGTACAAAGATGATGATTATATAGGCTAAAGATGCCCTAATCAATATGTTAGCAATGATTTATTCCTAAAAATAAGGAATCCCTAAGATTTAGGAAAGCCTTTTCAAAACTGATTCCTAAAGCCAAATATAGAAAGTGGATTTTTAGGCAACCTAAATCAGTTAAAGACCTCCCAAAATCATCAAAATAACATAATCTTCTAATTAGGCCAAATAAACAAGTAATTAGGCCTATTTAATGCGTGAATTAAGGTGATAGGGCTGATTGATCTCTTGAAGCCCAAATTAGCTTCTATTGTTGCTTATTTAGCTCAAACATCTTCAATCAGTCCATTAAGAGCTTCCTTCATCCTTTTAGCATTAGTCCGAGTTATTGGACCTCTACCAATGTGTAATGGATCATCAAAATATCTTGAACTAGATTGCACCATCCTTTACATGTCCTTAGCTATGTTTCCATCAACAAGTTCCTATATCCAGTAGGGTCATCTCTGATGATTATCGTTAGGCTTACTTTTGGCTTCGACAAAACACATCTCTTGGTGCAAAGAATATGTCATGGTATGGTAGGATTATGGGTATCATATAAATTCCATGGAAAACATAATCGTGCTATTGTTGACAAATAATACCTGGAGCAATATCCACATTACTATGGCTAGACATGCAATGTCTTGTTATGAAGATGAAGCCTATTTTATAATGACACACAAAATTGTGAAAGCCAAAGCTCAGTCTTACTGGGACAAGAATTGGGAGCTTTAATAATCCAAATCCAGATGCAATGCTTTGGTGGATGCCGATTAGGTCACTCTCTTTAACAAGGATTGTTTTCTATTTTCTATGTTTTTGAAATGAAAGTCAATAAATTCGGCAATTAAAAATTCAAAAAATGAGATCAAAATATTATTAAAAAAAGAAAAATGAAGCAAAAGCAATTTATATATAGCAGCCATCAAATTTTAAATTCGTCAAATTTGTTATTTTATCATGAATTAAAATAATGTATTGTTTTTAGTTATTTTTAATCTTTTTTTTTTTGCATGACTATAGTTCATTAAAATCACCAATCTTTTAGATAAATGTTAAGAAATTTTATTTACATTTGATTTAAAAGTTTTATAGTTAAAGCAATACTTATCAAAAGTAATCAAACAATAAACTCAAATTTGAATGAGGTAAAGAGAATATATATATAACATTGAAATGATATTAATAAATGAGGGGAAAGGAATAGAATAAAAAATATAATTCATATAAGTAAAATCCAATTTAAGTATATATTCATTTTCAAAGACACATGTCAATTAGTTATTCAAAGTAAAAATGCAAAATCATTCAAAAGTTTAGGTACCAAATCACTAAATCCTAAATATTTTCTATTTTTAAATAAAAATATAAAATTTATTTTGAAACTCTAAGATCTAATTTTAAGCTTTTTATCTTTATTCTAGGGCTTAAGTTACCAGGAGATCTAACTTTAGGTATAATATGCACTTTTTCTGTAATACAAATTTTAAATATTTACCTCTCTACTAATTAGAGTTAAAGTTGTCTACTACTAGACCTTCCCAAACTTTGCGCTTCAATGGGATTTCTACTAGGTATTGTTGTTGATGTTGTTATTAAAAGTTTTATATTTGTATTGAATGGATAAATTATAGATAGGAATTTTTAACCTTTATTTATTGAATAAAGAGGATCATTAAAGACTTTATTAAATAAAGATGATCTTTTCATATAATGCTGGAATAAGATCATTAAAAAGAAAAAATATTTATAATATTATTAACTTATTGCTGATAATGTTACTTTTTTTCTTTTTCTCTTTGTCCCCTGCCTAATATTATAACCTTATTCATTCACACTACTCCAAAGTGTGAACACACACACACACACATATGGTATCTATATGTAACATAAAAAAACTCAAAATATAACTTTTTTTGGGAGTTAAAAGGAATTGTGATAACTATAGTGAAACTATATACAACATTACAATAAGTTCTACTTAGAAGAAGTCCAAAAGTAGAAAGTTACAAAGCCAAAATAATGTTTGGTCTATATATCCAACCAACTACTATCCCTTAATTATATTATAAACGCCAGCATGCTTTTATAGTGTCAGATAAGTTGTGATTTACTTCCTTAGCTATTATCACACGGCAAACCTCATTAGAAATGAAGTTAGCTAGCTAATATAGACAAGCGCGTTTTTTCCTAAGGATCCTTTGGTGTCTCTCTCGCTATAAATGGTAAATCGCTAAATTGAAAACTGCTTTAAAAATCAAGCTATCCTTCTTCTGAGATCTTGAGACATTAATTATTTAATCAAGAGTAAGAGATCAGTTGACATTTTTGTATTTTCTTTCTAAAGTCATCAAATATGCATTAATCTTTTATGCCCATTTTAGAATTATCAAAGGATTGTTGGCATATGAGAGACTTATTTCTTAATATACGCTCGTTATATTTTGGTCCCACGATATGTTAAAACAATGTCCTTCGCTTCTCTTCCCAATCTGCACTATATCTAAATGCTTATTTTGAGGCTAATAGGCTTGGAAATCAGTAGACAATGCCCTTCACTTCTCTTTAATCCAGATTCAATCTAAACACTTATTTTGATGTTAATAAGGTATAAAATCTCATTAATTAGTAATCCATTATCAATTGCTCCTCTACGTTCGATCACGCCCTCTCCTCTACGTTCGATCACGCCCTCATCTTTTAGGTTAGTTGAAAACAATCATCACTAATCCGACTAATATAAAATTTGAACTATTGTACCTTTGTTTAAGATAGAATATTATCTCATAATTGTAGAATATTACTAGATATAATAATATTTCCATTAACGGAAGGGCTCCTCTATGTGTTTATTAGAGAGCTGATGCATGTATTAATTTATCATACATTTTTTGGTGATAAAAACATTAAATCCTTTCTATATTTTTTCCTTATTTGTTCCTCAACAAAAGTAAACGATCGAGGTCTTCTCTTATTCTCATTCTATATAGTAATAATTAATTTGCCCTCAAGGCAGATTTAGATTGTCATATCGATGCTCCTTTTTTCAATCACAGTCACGGGGTCTAAAGGTGAGAATACTCATTTGAAATGTCAACAATGGTAGGCGGTGCCAACCAAAGTTGAAGCCTCCAAAGTTGACTAATGAAATAGGATAGCTGGCTATTTAGCCAGCTATCTCCCACATCTCTTGCCTACAAGAGATGAAGCAAGAAGAACACAGCAAGTAGTAAGAGCAGAGAAAAAGAGAGAGTGAGGTGAGAGAGAAAAAGAGAGACCAAATAGTATTCTGTGTTTTTTTATTCTAGTTTTTCCTTGTAATTTTCCAGTTTTTCTCAGTAGTAAAAGTCTTTTATCCTTGCCCGTGATTTTTACCTTGACTTAGAGGTTTTTTCACGTAAAATATGTGTGTTCATTACTATTCTCTCATTCCTATTTAGTTGCAAACCTGCTCTAATCCGATCTCACAACAAGTGGTATCAGAGCCAGGTTAGAAAATTATGACAAATTTTTTGGTATAATCTGTTCGGAGTTCCAGTGAGCACAGTGAAAGTTGATGAATAGTAACCAAAAGGTGACAACTGTTCCTTCATTTAATTTTGCATTAAATTGTGCAATACTGTAATTCATGTGTACAATACTATTCACACATATGGTACTATTCATACATATGGCACTATTCATGTGTACGGTACTATTTATGTGAAATAGTGGGAGCTAAATTATGTTCGTGATAGAAGCAATGGCAGCAAAATTTGAGATTGAGAAGTTCAATGGGAGTAATTTCTCATTGTGAAAATTGAAGATAGAGGCAATCTTGAGGAAAGATAATTGTCTGGCGGCCATTAGTGAACGGCCAGCTGGAGTCACAGATGAAAAATGGAACGAGATGGACGGAAATGTTGTAGCTAATCTTCACCTAGCTTTAGCTGATAGAGTATTATCCAACGTAGAGGAAAAGAAGACTGCGAAGGAAATATGGAATCACCTCACCAAATTATAGGAGGCCAATTACTCCACAACAAAATTTTTCTGAAGAGGAAACTATACACTTTACGCATGGTGAAATCCACTTCGGTGACGAAGCATTTAAATATTTTAAATACTCTATTTTCCTAACTCACATCATTGTATAAGTGAACGTGCAGAACTTCTACTTCAAAGTCTACCAGATTCGTATGATTAACTCGTCATCAATTTAACAAACAACACAGACACTCTAGTCTTCGATAATATTGCAACTGCTATTATAGAAGAAAAGAGTCAACGCAAAAGTAAGGAAGAGAGGCTAGGAAATTCACAAGAAGCGAAGGCCTCAGTGATGACGAGAGGAAGATCAATGGAACGTGGCCCAAGTGGGAGTCATAGTCATGGTAGATCAAAATCCAGGAGTAAGAAGAATTTCAAGTGCTACAATTGTGGCA
>JANSVB020000044.1:5901347-5911568 GCA_025504935.2 Erythroxylum haughtii
TTAGTCAAATTCATCTTGCTAAGTAGTAGATTAAATTGTGTGGGATACAAGGCCTTTGTAAAAACAATGCTAATTGTTCACTTGTCCTTATGAATTCTGGTTTAATTAGGCTAGCTGTTATCTTTTCCCTTATGAAATGACAATCCATTTCTATGTGCTTTGTCCTTTCATGAAGCACTAGATTTTTGGAAATGTGTATAGCAGACATATTGTCACAAAGAGGACAGCGGGATGTTTAGGTTGAATGCAAAAATCTCTTAAAAGATGAGTCAGCCATGATTTCACAACTTGTGGAAGCCATCTCTCTATACTTTGCTTCAGTAGAACTCCTGGAAATCATGTTTTGCTTCTTGGATTTCCAACTAGAAAGAGAACATCCAACGAATTTACAATAATAGTAAGTGGTTTCCTTGTTTCAATGCATCCTCCCCAATCACTGTCACAATACTTGTCAATCCTAACTAAGATCATGCTGACATAAAAAGTCCTTGCTTAGGTCTGCCTTTTAAATATTTTAGAACTTTAAATGTTGCACTGAGATGAACATCTACTGGTTTATCCATGGACTGGGTTAAGACATGCACAACATAGCTAATATCAGGCCTCGTTAAGTTTAGATACATGAGCTTTCCAACCAACTGCCTATACACAGTGGCATCTTTCAATACAATTTCTTCCTCATGCCTAAATTTTTGATTCACTACTACTAGAATAGAACTAGGCTTTGCTATAAGCTATCCAAATTCTTCTAGCAGTTCTAGGGTATACTTTCTTTGGCAAAGTGAAATTCCTTCTTCATTTCTGTTAACCTCTATGCTTAGAAAATACCTCAAGTCTCCAAGATCCTTCAACTTGAAATGCGTCTTCAACATTAGCTTGAGTGAATTTATTTGCTCTAGATTTGAGCTCCCTATCACAATATCATCAACATAGACTACGAGAGCTATTAAACCATCTTTATTCTACTTAGTAAACAACGAATAGTCTGACCTTGCTTGCTGGAAATTATTATCTAACAAGCATTTTGTAAATCTCTCATTCTATTGTAGTGATGCTTGTTTAAGTCCATATACGAGCTTGTGGAGTTTGCAAACAAGATTTGAGTTCTGCTACTGTGAGTTGTCAAAGATAGAAGAAGATAAGGTACTAGATTACATGCCTAGAATCTCCCCCTGAAGCTGGTACCCTAGAGGTAGTTGTATGTAAACATCTTCGTGGAGCTCACCATTTAGAAAAGCATTATTCACACCCAATTGAGCTAAATGCCAACCAAAGATAGCATTAAGAGCCAAGAAGATTTGAACGGTCGTATGCTTCACCTCAGGACTAAAAGTCTCTTAATAATCGAAACCTTCTTGTTGAGTGTACCCCTTTACGACAAGACAAGCCTTGTATCTCTCAATCAAACCATCATATCGGAGTTTAACTTTATACACCCATTTACACCTAACTGCATGTTTATCAGGGGGAAGAGAGACAGCAGACCATATTTTGTTTTCATATAAAACAACCAGCTCATCCCTCATAGCTTGTACCTAATGATCATATTGTATTGCATCTTAATATGTGGTAGGTTCATAGGTACATAATGAAGGAAAATTTTTATGGGTAGAAGAAAGATGAGAATCAGATAAATAAGATTCTATAGGAAAAGAAGGAACAAGATGAGTATTATCGTAAAACGATAATTGTCCAAGAAAGAAGGTAATTTCTTGGGTCTAGAGCTCCTCCGAAGAGTAGTATTATGAGGTGAATGATGATGGAATGATGTAATAGGTGGATAAAGATCAAAAGTAGAAGTGTTGGTAGGTAATTATAAGTCTATAGATGAATAGGAGTCACTAGAAGTGGAAGGCGAAACAGGAGCCATAACAGGAAGAGTGGTTAGAAGGTCTAAAAGAACTGAATGTAATACGTTTGGTAAAACAAAATCACTAAGAAATTCTGGAATATGAGATAGAGGTATATCAGATTGATAAGGACATAAATGTTCAAAAAAATGACATCTTGAGGCAAGAAAATAGATTTCGTAAGGACTACGATTTTTCAGTATGGAAGTTAGGAGTCAATTGATGATGTGAGTGGTAATAAGAACAACATTTCCCCATAATTGAAGAGGAAGATTGGCTTGAAAAAGTAATGATCTAGCCACACTTATAAGACGCTAATGTTTTCTCTCAGTTACCACATTCTGTTGGGGGTATAAGTACATATGGCCTGATGTATGATCCCATTAGTTGAATAGAAAGATGGGAGTTGAAATTCAAGGCCATTATCAAATCTAATAATTGAGTATGTATAAGAGAGTGAAACTGTTGAAGCAAATGTGCTATTTCATTTTTGTGTTTCATAAGATATACCCAAGTGACCTTGGTAAAATCATTAACAAGAGTTAGAAAGTAATGATTACCATATAAATCTTGATAAGAATAAGGGCCCCAGATACTAGTATGTATTACTTCAAAAGGAAATTCAGTACGAGGAACACGTGTAGGAAATGCAATTCTCTTTTATTTTGCTCTAGGACAAACTAAACATGGTTTACAATATGTGAACTTAATTATAGGAATGAATGAACATAAAGAAAGCATTCTATTAACAGAGGGATGTCCTAATCTATAATGCCATATATCATAGGATTCCGCAGAGCTTGATGTAGAGAATGCTATAGGAATGGCTGACTTTGGAACTGGAACATGAGTAGAAGAATTCAAAGCATCAAGATGAGTGCCTTGCTGTAAGAAATATAGTCCTTGCTCTTGCCTAGCTAGTCCAATGGTCATCCATGAGGACAGGACCTGGATGTAATATAAATCAGAGAGAAAAATGAAATCAAGAAGCTGATGTTTAGTAATTCCACTGATAGAGAGAAGATTAAAAGTAAAATTGGGAATATACAACATGTTATGGACAGTTAAAGTGGGAAGAACTTGTACTATGCCAATATGTGTAACTTGAAGTTGAGACTCATTAGGAAGTTGAAAAAAGTGATTGTTAACAGATTGAAAGTTTGAAATAAGTGTATAGAACATAAGATGTGATATGTGGCTCCTGTATTCACAATCCAAGGGGAATTGATGAACTTGGTGGCTAACAATGTGGTGAATTTGTGTGAATTTAATAAAGAAGAAACGTTACCTGCGAGATTACTATAAGTGATGGTAGGATTGGATTGAGGTACAACAATAGCATAATGTTCACTAAGCAAAGTTATGAGCTTCTGAACTTGGTCACTGAGTTGAGACAAACCAGCATTTTGAGTGCCTATGTTGATACCTGGAGAAGCATCAGTAACCTGAACACAAGTTATACTAGTCATATTTGTTGGACCCCGCTTCCGGAGCCCAACATTCAGAGTCATAACACGTGTGCTTGTGTTTGTTACCATGTATGGTTATTCCAATTAACCCTCATTAGTCATGCTCGGTTCATCTTCATATAATTTGTAAACCTATGTCTCTAGTTTATTCCACGTTAAAAACCATCTCAATTGGAACCCTACAGATCCAGATATATTCAAAATGCCGAAGCATGCTCAGTAAAATAACATAAGCTCATACTATTCCAACAGATTCCTTCACTTTCCTTCAATCAAAACCTCTTTCCAGTCATTTTAGAATGCTGCCAATTTTATTTTCTGGAGAGAGCACAATGTGTGAGGAATCTATTGGCTTAAGGATCACTTCGTTTAGAGGTCGAATAACAAAGATTGAGCCGAAGGAATCAAACAAGGTTCTGTTCTCAATCATATTAAACCTGTTCTGAAAAAAAACATAAGTTGTTATAAAGATATTGGATTAAGGTTATTCTTAGAGGCTTAGAAATAGGACTTCAATATCTACAACTTTCATGAAGACCTTGAAGACTAATTCAGTTATCTACAAGGTCAAAAATGGGATCAGACGATAGGATTAGAAGAAACCAGACGAAGGATCAGATGAATTGGTAAAATTATCATAACTTTCCCTATAGATGTTGGATTAAGGTGTTTTTTGAATTTTTCGAAAAAAGATTTCAATATCTACAACTTTTATGAAGACATTGAAGACAAATTCTATCATCTAAAGGGTTAAAAGTGGACTAGACAATAGGGTTAGATGAAACCAGACGAAAGGGTCAGACAAATTGAAAAAATTATCATAACTTTTTGTAAAGAACTCGGATTGAGGTGTTCTTTGGATGATTCGAAAGAGGGCTTGAAGATCTAAAACTTTTATGAAGACATTGAAGACAAATACTATCATTTGAAGGGTAAAAAGTAGATCAAATGATAGGGTCAGACGAAACTAGGTGAAGGGGTCAGATGCATTGGAAAAATGGTCACAACTTTCTCTAGAGAACTCGAATTGAGGTGTTCTTTTGACGATTCGAAAGAGGACATCAAGATATACAACTTTTATGAAGACTTTCAAAATAGATTCTATCATCTAGAGGGTCAATTTTGGACCAGGAGATGTTCTGATCAATATAAGAAAAAGCAGAAGGTCAATCTAAAAAGAAGCAGATGGTCAACTTAAGAAGAAGTAGAAGGTCAACTTAAGAAGAAGTAGAAGGTCAACCTAAGACGAAGTTTAGTCAACTTAAGACGAAGTAGAAGGTCAACCTAAGACGGAGCATAATCAACTTAAGATGAAGCAGAAGGTCAACCTAAGACGAAGCAGAGTCAACTTAAGACGAAGCAAAAGGTCAACCTAAGACAAAGCAGAAGGTCAACCTAAGACGAAGCAGAGTCAACTTAAGACAAAGTAGAAAGTCAACCTAAGACGAAGTAGAGTCAACTTAAGACGAAGCATAATATACTCCTAAGCATCTCCACTCATAACTTTTGACTCCAATTTCTAAAAATTTCATACTACATACCGTTGAAAGCTAGAAAGATAATCTACAACTTTCTAGAAGACAACTTTGCCTAATTCTACCTAGATTAATCCAGTTTTCCCCCCAAAGTCAGAGCACGAAATTTTTTTTCCCCTTTGGAAGACTTGAAATTTTGCACCGTGCAGACTTAGAATGTCTTGAACATAACCATTTAGCTACCCAAATGATTTCATTAAACTCTCAAATCTCAACTCATTTGTCTCGTCACCTTCAACTACATCTAATCAGTCATAATTCCTATCTTCCTTTCCATAACATCTCACTTACATATATATATATATATATATATATATATCAACAATTCATATTCCAAAATTATCAACTCAAGTTGATAACTTCTTCATGTATATCTAATTCCAACTCACATCATCCATACATCATTCATATTTCATTAACATCAAAAGAATAAAGTTTTACAAATCTTTAATGGCATTCCAAGCCACATTACATCATCATCTCAAAATCTCAAATTACAAAAGATCCTTTAACAAACAAACTTCTTGCTTTCCCAAAATCAACTCAAACTACAAAATAAGCAAATTTGGAGAAATACCCTTAGGCTCTTGATCACTCAGTCTCTTAGCTATCACCTGAAGATGGGATAAAAGGGGAGTGAGCTTGAAAGCTCGTAGGTAATAAGTTTATAATAAAGAATAAGCAAAATAATTGAAATGTTCAGTTGTCTTATAAATGTCATAGTGAATTTATAAAAATATTTGTTCTCAAATTTTAAGTTAATTTCACGATTTTTGCTCAAAACTTATAGTTAAAAACGTCCTCACATTAACATACCAAAGTACATTTAACCATCATTGTAGAACACTCATTATGCAGAAAACTTGACAAAGTTCAAAGATGCAATACACAAACAAATGGCTTGAGGGTTCCATGAGAATAGAATGGAGAAATCGAAGTTTACCCCACCAATAGAATGAGTCCAATTTCGGAGCTCATACAAACGGGCAGCTGGGAGAAGGCTCTTGTCAACGTGCACGTGATGAACAGAATGGTTCCACTCTCGCTCAAACAAAAACACCTAATTATGCTCAAATCATTTTATCATATGCTCATACTTTCATGCTTTCTCATCATTTCATTTATACAGAATTCCATGATATATTTCAAAGCATAACATAAATATTTCAAAAACTTTTTCCATTTTATAATCAAAATTCATACACTAGCATGTAGCGATTTCTCAAATCACTCAAACATTTAAAGCAACATTTTTGAAGTAATTGAAATCATTTTATTTTCTTGGTTTGTAAAAACATTAATGGCTCATAACTCTATTATAAACATGTAACTCACCTTGATTTCCTTGCTTAAAGACTTGCTCAAAATGCCTCTTCTCTTATTCCTCTTGCCTCTTTGATCCCCTTGGTTCTTCACCAAATGAAGAGATCTTTAGCTCAAATGGAAGCTCTTCTCTTCCTCTACCTTTTTCTCTTCTTGAACCACTTCAAAATCTCTCTCAAAAGCTAATAAATGAAGAAACCCTAGCTCAACTCTCTTCTTTTCTCTCAACCACTGAAATCTTTCTTCTTTCTCTCTCTGATTTGTTATTTCTCTTCCTCTCTCCCAATTCACGTTTTTTCTTCTTCTTCTTAAACAAGACCACATTTTGGTCTTGTCCTTCCAAAAATACTCCTCCTCTCCTTTGAAGTTCCCATTTTTCCCCTTCTTTCATTTACCCCCTAACTCCTTTAATCTTCTTAAACACCATATTAACTCTAACTTAATTCAAATATTTCCATGTAATTTCAAATCTCTATTTATGCCCATCAAATTAATGAATCAATTCTAAAAATAATGAAACAAATAAATCAATAATAATTGAAAAAAATTCGGGGTCCAACACTATTTCTGTATATCCTGTTGAAATTGCAAATTGTTGGTAGCTAGATTCTTAACAAGCTCTTCTAAAGATGCATCTGAATCATGTTGGCTTCTGAATCTTGGGTACTAAACCATGTATTTTTTTGAACTTGCCCTCCATACTTCTAGAATTGTAGAGTATTCTGCTGCAATTGCAAAGTATTCGCTTTCATAATATTAATCAACTCTTCCACAGATGGACCAAAGTCGTGATAGGAAGCTTCTGATATGTATGAGAATTGTTGTGCGTCCTGCAAACTATCATGGAAGTAATTTTAATGATTATCCCATCCATAACAAAAGTTAGGTTGATCAGTCCAAACATTGCTATAAGATTGGAATATAAGTTATAAAAGAAATTACTTCTATCCATATCAATTTTTTTCAAACACGAAACAAAAAATGAAAAGATAACAAAAAAATAGAAAAGAAATCAATTACAAACAAATATATACAAAACACCAATTAAATCACAAAGAAAAACTAAATCACCACATTCCTAGGCATCGACGCCAAAATTGACCGCGTGTCGTTACACTAGTCAAAATAAAATAACTAGACCTACTACTATAGTAGTGATGAGTCTAGGTCGATCCTACAGAGAGTGTATGTAAAGTTTATAAAATGAAATTAACTAGTTTTTAGGTTTAACAGGGGGTTTTGGATTTTTGAAAAGAGAAAATAAAATGAAACTAACTAATAAAAAATTAAACAAAAAATGAAAAAAATGATAAAAGTGGGGAATTCGATAGGGACCTAATTCTTTGGTTCAATCTCAACCAGCACCCTACTTAAGCATATTTTATTAATTTGTTGCTCTCAAACCTCTCCTAGCAATTATTAATCATGAGTTAATAATTAACTCGAGTTTTTTTCTAAGGTTTTGTTTAATCAAGATATGAGTTAATTAAACCTAACCATTGAATAACCTATGATACAATCTCTAGATTTAATTAGGTAGTAGCATTATGAATTAGGAAAATTGATTAATCAAGGCAACAACCACATACGATGTGTTATTTAACCTAGGTCATATTATCCCTAATGATTACGAATCATTAGTCACTATATATGAAATTCAATATAACAATTATAGATTTTGTCAAAATTCTAGCAATAGGTACAGTTAATGATTAAATGAATGCATTAAAATCATCATCTCATAATACCCAATAGGTTCATACACAAATAACCGAACAATAACGAAAATCTGATTATCTATACACAAAACTCAAATCAATTAACATTTAACACAATCAATTTCTAATGAGAGAAAGAAACAACAAAATAATTAAAAATACTTAACCCGGGTTATCGACATCGATGTTGCTCTAAACTAGTGTTGGGATGCCTAACCCTTCATAGGTCTTTCCCAAAAAAATACTTCAGCCCTATGTTATAGCCCCACCGAAGACCTCTTGGTTTCTCCTCACTGTCGCAAGTTTCTCTCAAATTCACTATTCATTGATTTGAAGAATAAGCATGGAGTTTTTAGTCCATGAAACTATTCATGCCTCCCCCTTTACGCCTATGCCAGCTCTCCTCTTCTCACAAGCTTTAGCCTCCATGCCTGTGCCCTATGCCAGCTCTCCATGCCTGTGCCAACAAGCCACCAAGTTGCACGTTTCTCCTCTCTACTGTGCCGCCCCTATAGCGTGATTGGATGAATAAACATCTCAACTCTTTAAAACCTCCTCTTTTGTGCTATGGGATGTTGCATTTAACACAGTGTACTGATCGCGTGTCGTTACGCTAGTCAAAATAAAATAACTAGATTACTACTGTAGCAGTGGCGAGTCTAGGTCGATCCCATAGAGAGTGTGTGTAAAGTTTATGGAATGAAATTAATTGGTGTTTAGGAAAAAGGAGGGTTTTGGATTTTTAAAGAAGAAAATAAAATAAAACTAACTAATAAAAACAAATTAAAGAAAACATGCAAAAAATAATAAAAGTGGGAAATTAGGTAGGGACTCTGTTCTTTGGTTTAATCTCAGCCTACACCCTAACTAAGCATATTTTATTAATTTGTTGTTCTTTAACCTCTCCTAGAAACTATTAATCGTGGGTTAAAAATTAACCTGAGTTTTCCCTTAATTTTTTTTGATCAAAATATGATCGTTAATTAAACCTAACCAACGAACAACCTAGGACACGATCTCTAGATTTAATTAGGCAGTAGCATTACAAATTAGAAAAACTGATTACTCAAAACAACAACCACATATGATGCGTCATTTAACCTAGGTCATGTTATCCCTAGTGATTACAAATCATTAGTCGCTACATATGAATTTTAACATAACAATTACGGATTATATTGAAATTCTAGCAATGTGTTTGAAATTAACAATTCAATGAACTCATTAAAATCATCAATTCACAATACCCAATGGGTTCATACACAAATAACTGAATAATAATGAACATCTGATTATCCGTACACAATACCCAAATTAATTAAAATAGGATAACACCATCAATTCCTAAAGAGAGAAAGAAACAACAAAATAACAAAAATTTACTTAACCCGGGTTGTTGGTGTCCATGTCACCTCCGAACCAGTGTTGAGATGTCTAGTCCTTCATGGGTCCTTCCTGGAAAAATTCTTCAGCCCCTATTCTGATCCCTAGCCAAAAATCCCTTGGTTTCTTGTTCAATGCCCGCTCTCCAATATGGCCCTTCTCCTCGCATTGTTCATTAATTGGAAAATTTAATGTTAAATTCCAGCCTACTGTTCACTACACATTGTCCTCTCATGTAGCTCTCACAGTCTCTCCTTGGAAGCTCTAGCCTACCAAGCCAAAGCTGCAAGCCGTAGCTCCCTTCTCCAATGTGCTGCTGGGTCAAGCCTCCAGCCTTAAGCCGAAGCTACTTCAACACAGAAACATTGTGTTTTCACGCAGCGTTTTCACACAGCGTTAGAACGCTGCTTCAACACATGCAGCAAACTTAATTCCTTTTTTTATACAATTGAGCTCCAATTTTCTTTGAACATCTTCTCCTTTTGGTCTCAAATATCCAACCCAGTTGTCAACACAAATTGAGCACAAATTAAATATTTTATCTTGAGAATAGGATTGAAATCACATGAAAATACATAAGAAAAATAAGATAATTCAATCCTATCAAATACCACCACACTTGGTCTTTGACCGTCCTCGGGCAAATCTTCCAAATTAAACTCAAAGACCCGAAACATTTACTCAATTCCCATATTTTCTAGACAATATAATCATAACTAAAGATGAGTGATTTTCAAAAATCATAGCAAGAAATCAACATTCCAAGCTTTTACTCATGATCAATCAATATTCAATATCTTCAAAAACTGAGCAATCTAATGGTAGACTCGAAAAATGTGTTTAATTAAAACATATCTATGGGTACTCTCAATACCATTCATGAACATGACAATCCACAACTTTGCATATCATTTCATTTCTCCACCACTAATGTTCACATGCA
>JANSVB020000044.1:5997021-6016059 GCA_025504935.2 Erythroxylum haughtii
CCCAATCTTTCCCCTGGACCTTCTACTACACCACAGATAATAAAAGAATTAGCTATGATCTCACCAGATGTGGAACAGCAACAGAATATGATGAGAGACTTATTTCATCTCTCAAATAATGAAACCCGATATATTGATTTTTCAGGAATTTACCCAAGAATCAATTATTTACAGGAATCAAACCCACAAGAAATCCGACACTGGTATGATTTTGGAGCCCTCATTTCGATCTGTCTATCTTCTCTAAATTTTCCAGAAATAAACTTTCTGCCACAATGGATAAAAGATGGGGTACAAGATTGTTATCTCAGTAATCCCACTATAACAACAAAAGATATTTTAGTATTAAAATTTTTATCAGCAGGACTTGATTTTGATACTGATGGTAGGTATCCAGCTTATCATTTTATTCAGCTGGGAAAAGCAGATTCTTTCTCGATATCTATCAATCAGAATAAATCCAAAGATTTTATTAAATTTGAAGAAAAAGATATTCACTACAGAAGAGAAATTGGGATAAGGATAGTCCTTCAAGGCATGGAAGCCAATTTCAAAAAAGGATTTCGCGCATATGGCGGTCAAAAGATACATCCTTCAGTCATGATATCTCCTGCAAAAACTACACCAATAGCAGCACTCAACTATATAGCTTTCCAGCTATGCAAAAGATTTGTCAGTTCCGAAAACACCAAAAAGATATTTGCCCAGCATGTATCATAGCTCAGGAAAAAGATAAAGCAAAGAAAACGACTACCGACAAAAGAGATAACGACTAAAATGCCAACACAAAAGATAAACCCAGCACATACAACCTACATGTTCGGTTAAAAACAGATGTAATCTTTTATCACGTAAATATCTAGAATAGTAGTTTGCTTTTCCTTCTTATAAATATGTAAGCTAGCAAACCACAGAAGGAAATCCTTACAGGCCTTCTCCTCTCCACTCTCTTGTATCATTACCATGCAAATAAATAAACTCTTCCCTTTCTTATACTATTCTCTACTTCTCAGAAACAAATAGAAGAAGTTTAAACACTTTCTTACTTCCTTCTTACGCCTAGAGGTAGGAAACGAAACTAGGTTGCGCTAGTTAGTACTGAAGTTCCTTCAGGAGAGTTACCTATATCTATAGGTTGGGGCTGAAACGCTCGATAAAAACTTTGTGGGATGACCCGATAGTATTCTGGTCAAAGCGAAGTTAGGTAAGGAAGCGTGTTGAACCCTCTTATATTTTATTTCAGGTATAGTTGAGAATAAGTATAAGAAAACTCTCTCATCCATCATGATTGTTGAAGCTTATGGAGAACATCTAGTACGATTAGATTTATCCACCAAAGATAGCATAAAAAATATAATCAATGAGTTAAGATTATATTATGCTGCAGAACTTGAAAATAATAAGGATATAGCAAATAGAAGACCAGATTATAAAACAATGATGTATTTCATGTCAAAACAAATCCAGATATTGGAATTCATCAGAAATACCTGACATGAAACAAAAACGATAATAGACTTTACTCTCTTAGAACTACAAGAAAATGATGAAGGATTTGGACCACCTTCAACTCCACCTGGATTTGATTAATAAGACCCAGAACCAGATTGGTAAGACCCAGAACCAGATTGGACCGCACAAGCGCCGTACACCGTACAACCGTACATCGTACAGAGTGCCACAACAATGGAATGGTATCAGAGCCAAGCGATACTATAAGTCTATTAGGTGTGTTTCTTTTATTTAAACTGATATGTTTATGTTTTTGGATTATTAGTATTGAATTAGCCTTTTTTATCTTAGTCTTGTATTATTATATTACTTGGTTGAAGACATTTGAAGGATGGATATAGAATTTAAAGTATTAACAGAAAAAGAAGATTGTTTGAAAATAGATAAAGAAATAATTGAAGTACAAAAAACGATAATTTATTATGGACAGAAAATTATACAATATTGTGAACAGATATCTCTTAATTTAGAAACACTCATAAATAATAAAAACATGATTAAAAATAAAGAAAAACAAATAATAAAAATAGAAGAACATGAGGAAAGAAAAGAAACAGGTAAAAATCCTTTTATTCTTCATCTAGAAAAATTAAAAGATGACCGAAAGTAGTTCAGATAATGAAAGCTATGTTATACCAGAAGTAGATAATTTAATAACACAAATCGGGAATTTAGACCTTCAGGATAACTTTATAAATATTAAACCTACCGGTATAAAAACCGAAAATCCAAATATAACTGATATTCCTAGTACCAGTAGAGAACCTCATATTAGATCTAGACAAAGTCAAAGTTTTGATAAACCTGTAACAGGGTATGCTGGTTTAATGCATGCTGGTATTAATACTGATAAATATACACCTTATGAAAAGATGAAAACAGACACAATAAATCCATTTGGAATTTATCTTGACTTAGATTGTATTGTTAATACTGAAGAAGCAATAGATAAATGGGAAACTGCTTTAAGAATAGCTGTTGTTGTAAATAAAATGGATTTTGAAACAGTTAAAGGATTTATGGAAAAAACATTATTAAATAGTGCCCAAAGATTTTGGCAAAATATAAATGAAGATACTAAGCAATCTATATATTCTGATCCAGATAATTTTATAACAAGAATAGTAGAAACATTTAGATTAGAATTTCATGGTGAAGGTAAATATGTTAAAGATCCTAATACTATAACTCGATATACTACTGCTTTAATGCGTTTACAATTATGTGATATATGTGAAATAGAAAGATATATTTGTGTGTTTCAAGATTATTATTATCATATTTATAATCAGGTCACAGATACTAGTAATTATTTACCTCTATTCTTTGCTAAAATTCCAGACCCTTGGGGATCAAAATTGATAGAAACTTATAATCCTGGAAATATAGATACTTTAGGCAGAAGAATAGAACATGTTAGAGATAAATTAAGTAATTGGTGTGCTGATGCAATATTAGCTAAAGCTACTAAAGGATTAAGAAAAAGAATTTCTTTGTGTTGTGATAAGCCAAAAATGCCTATAATGATAGGTTGTGATAGTCCTTATTATTACGGAAAGATAAAACGAAAATATAAAAAGAAGAAACAATATAAGTATCGAAAACCCTATTTTAAAAAGAGAAAAGCAAGATATTATAAAAGAAAAGGATATAAGAAGAATTATAAACCTACTTATAAAAGAAGGAAAACAAGCCCTAAAGAATGCAGATGCTATTATTGTAAGCAGATAGGTCATTATGCAAATAATTGCCCAAAAAGAAATGAGAAAAATAAAAAGAAAATAGAAATCGATAGTGAAATTGAAGAAATGATAAATACAGGAGAATTTATAAAAATAGATGATTTCAATATTGATTCTGATGAAAGTATCTTTATCATAACTGATACTGAATATACTTCTGAAGAAGAGACAGAATAACTTAATCATGATACAATTAAGTTTTATTTCTGAAAAATATAAATAAAAAATGCACATGTAAAAAGATTGATAAAATTTTGAAATAATTAAATGTTAAATAAAGGTCAAAGCAATGACTTTGTTGATTTTTTAATAATATTTTAAAATAAAATAAATGATAATCAAAATCAATAGAAGCCAAAAAAAAGGTATACAAAAATAGATGTTATAATTATATGGATGGATACTTGTTAAAATATGATGACCAGCACGTTTTATTAATAATAACTAACTTAAATTTTATTATAAAAATACACAAATTATCTAAAAATATGTTGAAAGTAGCACAAACTCCTTTTGAAGAAAACATGTATAAGAAACTTAACATTTTTTGACATTAAAATGACTAGGCACCTCCACTCAATTTAAGGAAATGAAATGACTATAATGCCCATTTTCTTTAACTTTGTACTTTTAGCTTTCATTCCTCCGGAAGATAAAGTTCCCAATTCAAATTAAAACAACGAAATTAATAGTTAGAGTTCTTCAATTGCATAGCTATTTAGTGCATGCAAATAGGAATCAAAACTTATTACACATAAGGTATAATATTTAACATTTTTGTTACTTTTTATAAACTCTTCATTAACTAATGAATTCTTCCACACTTCCATTATTGTAAGTTTTGAACTTAAGACGATGGTTAGTGGTTTAATTATTTTAGTTCCAAATATAGAATCCATCATACATTATTTAAGTGTATTTGATACAATTTTCATTAATGTTATTCATATGTATTTCATTAATGTTATTCACATTCCTCTTAGAATTTCATCTATTAATGCTTTGAAAACTAAGATATATTAGAAATTTTTGGTACATCATGTGTCCCATTATGCATTTTTAAATTAGAATGATCAAGCATTTATTTTTAATGATGTTGAGATTCCTAAGAAATCACAATTCTGTTATATTCAAATGGCCAATCCTAAACTTCTTATCATTCAAAAGATTAAGGCCTAATATTTTGCATGTTCTGTGGTAAAGATGATCATAGACATAAAGTTTTATATAGTGGTTATTAAGCTTCAACACTAAAGTTCAAATACATTGGAGACAATGTAGATGTGGAAGCTGGTTTGGAATTGAGTTCCTGTTAATGTTAAAAGTTTTTTAGATTTGTTGAAAAGCACAACTACCTAAATGTAATAAAGGTTAGTTATAATTTCCCTAAACTTAGTTTTGATAGCTAGAAGGCTCTTAAGATGGCACATAACCATGACTTATTGAAAAATATCAAATAAAATGAAAATTTTAAGAATTAATGCAATGATGATATACTTTGATCATAAGTATGAAATGGATGGTAGCATAGAGAACGAGAGAATTAGGTCAAACACAACGTACAAAAGTAGGAGACAATATGGTTCATGATCATGAATATATTCTTATAGACATTAGTTACACTAAAAATCAGCTCGATCTTAGTAAATTGTGCTTTAATGATGAAGAATATTTGCAAGCGAGGGAGAGTTCAAAGAAATATGCTAAAAAAGTTAGGCTTGTTCATGATGTTGATAATATGGTTGATGATGGTGGAAAGTATAAAAGATCAATATACAGTGATCCTAAATAGATTGTTGGTATAGGTATAGTGGATACAGAAGTTAGTGAACCTCATTTTGAGTATGATAACCAAAATAAGGAGGTATCCACCATAATATATATTGATCTTGATGGTTTTATTAGTTATATAAAAATTATAAAGGAAAAAGGGAATATCTATAACCAAATTATAGACCATAAAAGGATTTTAGGAATGAATTTGAGAACCTAAGCAATTCAACATTGTTGTAGTTTATATTACAAAAGATTATTTGAAAGGTTTAGAAGAAACATATATTATAATGTAAAGGAGATTATTACTGATGTAGTTGAAAGGTTGTCATCACTATTACAAAAGTAAAGTGCTATAGGGAAAGGGAGAAAGCATTAAAAATCTTGAGTTACATGAAAAACATGATGTAATGTTGTGGTCATATAGGCAGCAGTTGGTTAAGATAAACAAAGGAGGAAGAATCAAGATTCATACCAGTTTATAAGGTTCACAAGGTAAGCCTATCTTTAAAAGACATTATATAGGCTTTAAGGAATTAGGACTTAATTTTTTATAAGGTTTCAAGAAGATAATTATATTGGATTCATGCTTTTTAAATGCACTCTCAAGTGATATTTTATTGTTAATAGTAGTTGGAGATTGAAATAATCAAATATACCCAATTGTATGGGTAATGTTGGAGTTATGATTCTTAGAACTGGTTTTTGAGTATATTTGTGAAGGTTATGGGTATGATTGATGAGAATGGGTGAAATTTCATCAAGAACTAGGATTTTTGTCTAGTGGAGGCTTTGAGGGTGATGGTTCCATATGCAAAGCATAAGAAGTGTATAATATGTAAATTAAAGTTATAAGGGCATATTTTCAAAACATACTTTTGGAAGGCAATAAATTAAATAAATGAGAATGATTACAAAACATATATAGAGGAAATAAAGGTCTTATTTGTTGAAGTATATCAAAACCTTATAGATAAGGATCCACACATATTTGTTAAAATCTTCATAGGCACAATACGTAAATATAAGATTATGCATAACAACAAAACAGAGATATTTAATGGGTATGTATATAAAGTTAGGACAAAATCTATCATCAATGGGCTTGAGTATGTAATATGGTGTTGATGACTAGGAATGGTCAAAAAAGAGAAACGATGTTGCAGAATAATGATGATATTTTATTCTGAATCAGGGAGAAGTTGGAAGCATCCAAATTTAAATAAAGTTTATGTGCACAAAATTCTAATAAAAGTGTAAGGTTTGATGTTTCGTACTTTTATGATAGGTTTGTAGTTCATTTAGAGAAAAGGAAAGGTGGCTATAGATAGTAGGATATAAATGGGATACCTTGTAAACATGCGAGCAATTGCATATATTATAAATGGTTTAGTCCAAACATTTGTTAATAAATGGTAGAAGAAAGAAAATATTTCAATTACTATCAAGATTGTATCCAGCCATAGAGTGGTCCAAAGTTGTGGTCTACAATAGAATATAAGCCAATTCACCCATTAAAAATAAGAAAGGGTCCAAAAGGAATAAAAGGTGAAGTAAAGATGAACCAGTGAGGGATACAAGTAAGATGAGCAAAAAAAGAGTCCAAACGAAATAGAAACATTGTAAACAATGATGATTTAACAAAAGGAATTGTCTTTAAAAGAGATAGACTATCAATAACTAAACCATACGTGACTATAAATATGTATTTATTTATTTGGTATCACTTAATGATTTCATTTAACTTGCAATTATGTAATTTATGTCTTTATTATTTTTTTTATGTCCTTTATAGGGAAAAGAGAAGTAGACAAAAAATGAATTAAGGAAGAATGAAGAGCTAAATATTAATAAAATCAGCAACGAAAATACTAAAGAGTCAAAGGCTATGAGGTTTAGAATCAAAGCTAATATGGGTGAAAGAGGAAGAGAGAAAGGGGAAGGAAGAGGAAGAGGAAGAGGAAGAGGAAGAGGAAGAGGGAGATCTAAAAGATAAAGCACAAAAGATTAAAAAAAAAAAAAGATTAAAAGAATAATAGAAATCATGGAATGAGGAGAGCAAAATGAGGAATTAGAATCGAAAAAAAAAATTTCTAGGAATTACAAGTCCAAAATTTAGGAAATAAAGTTAACACATTTTGGTTAATAAGGTACTAATTTTGCTTATGCTACATATTCTCAACCTTCATAAAGAAGTAGAACTTAAGTATTTAAGAGGAACACAAATCAAAATTTCAAATAACCAAAAAGTTTGAAGACCCAAGTCTTATTTATCTTCCATATTGTGCACTCATAAGACGTTCTTCTTGGATTATTGGCTTTGCAAGAAGTATGAAGTACAAGCTTTAGACTATGACAAAACACTTTTTGTTTTTTTCAAGAATGTTGTTGGTTGATTGAATACTAGTTGAGGATAGGCATGACAATGGATCAAGCTCTCCTGACCCTAAAAATTTGCGATTTGAGCTCAAGTTTGCGTCTGAACAATTATTTGAAAAGACATCATTTTAGTTAAGCATTTAAGTCGTTCAAACTTAGGCTGGCCCCTCAAACCTAAACTCAATCCGAATCAGACTGGAAGCCCCATCAAATTGGACTAAGCATAGGCCTAATTAACATGTCTAGCAGAAGATATGCTCAGATTGATGGTTACTACTCATCTTTCTTCTTTGAGTTGCAAATGTAATTGAAAGTGGTGAAAATGTAACTAACAATTTTAGTTGTCAAATTGAATCTCTCTACCCTTATAAATCACTCTCCCCTTCATAAATTTAACGACAACTTGATGAATTGGGTCCAATAGGTTAAGGCCTAAAAATGGTAATAAATTAGGCCACATTAAATTAGACATTTTTTTTAATCCAAACTCAAGACTTAATTTGACTAAATTAGAATTAAAACGAGACTATTTTAATAAAACTTAACAAAACAATATCATTTTGATCAATTGATTTTTAGTTCATCAAACATAACAATGTTATTTTGTTAAACTTAAAACAAAATAATGCTATTTTACCTTAATAATTCTCCTAAACCCAACTTTTCTTTCTTTTTTATTCGAAGAAACCCCGTAAGTAGATTAAACGAGCACACCTCTCCGAAGACCCAACTGGCGCACCACATCATAGACGAACTAAACGGGCGCACTTCATCATCAAGAACCCAATTGGCGCTCCATTTAAGATTAAAATCTCGGTTACCACAGGCTCTTACAAGAGGGACTAGTATGAAATCGAACATGAAACTTGACCAAAGCCAAACCCTGCTCTTAACCATCTAACCACGCCTCTTGAGGGCCCCAACCTATCTAAAGTCTAATTAACTTAGACTCTGATTTATTGACTTCAAATCAACTCCAGCCAAATAATTATTCCTATTAAAGATCGATTGTTGTAACAAATTAGTTATTTTATGTTTGAGTTATTTGTAAGTTTACCCCTTTTTTAAAATTAAGATACTACATTATTTTTAAGTGCCAAAAAGTGTTAACCCGAAGGGTTTAGGTGGAGCAAGATTTAATGAATGCCAGCACCAGGCTTTGGCGCTTTGAGGTCTCAAAAACAACAAAACCATCCGGTGCCACATAATCTGCAAAAATGCTTTTACTTCTTGGCAAGTTATCATATTATAGCAAACTGAACCTACTGCATCAATGTCCAGAAGGTTGCTGCATACTGATAGATTGTTCAAAGAAACAGATCACACATTCACGAAGGCGAATAAACTTAGTGTCTTGTCCTTTTTAACAATGATAAAATGAAGTCACATGTGCAAGCAAAGAAGAAAATAAAGACTGCGAGATAATACTGCAATACAAGAGTGAGAAAGCCCATGATGAATCAGAAAATGATGTTCATTGAGCTTTTGCTGCCATCAGTCAACCATGATGGACAACAAGGACATAATTGCTTGCCAGGCCTCCCCGCCGAGTATCAAAACAAGCAGCAAATATACATATAGCAGAACTGCCACAGACTTCAAAATTCATATTTGCCTTTATTTGTTTCCTACTACAGATATAGCACATCTTTAAGAAACTTTCTAAGCCAAAAAATCTTACAATTTAAGAGACTATCCTATGTGAAATGGAAAAGGCCCCTAAACCTGGTTCTGGATGTTTAAAGGGACAACGGCAATGGAAGTACAGGAAAAGGCAGTATGTGTGACCTTTTGTTGCAAGATAAATTGCATCGTACAAGTCCAACTATACATGTACATGATTTTGGCAAGAAGCCATGGTATAACAAGCTCATACGCTGTTGTAACACGAGCAAGAGCATAGCACTAGAATGATAAAATCTCATTTAAGCTACAGAAGACTCAAAACCTGTCTAAGGAAGTTAACTCCGCATTCTTTTTCTTTGACTATGCTCTTCCGTATTACCCTGCAACAAGAAAATCCATAAAAAGTTGTAATTTCATCCAGCATTGTGATCAAAGGCATGACAAGGTAAAATTTGTGGATGCTTATACTTAACAGCTAAAATCATGAACAGAAATGCCAATAATTCTCAACATCAATTGAAGTATAAGTTTGTAACGCTCTATGCAAAGGATGACACCAAGGGCGTATATCATCCAACAAATCACCTAAACATGGCTTTCAAACACCAAACCACAAGATTAGAAGGTAAGCCACTCACTATGATTTTCTTCATTTAATTTATTCCCAGGTTTCACATGGTATAACTTTTATACGCAAGTAGTCGGGTATAAAATCAAACACAACAGTAGTCAAAATGGACTACAAATTAACCAAGGGGTCAAGTCTCAGACAAAAAATAAAATACAAAAATCAAAAAGAAATGGACATGAAAACAAGCTACTTTCTCATCTTAATCCAAAGGATCTTAATCTGTCATAAGTGTATATATACCTACATATATGTTATTAAGATGGCATCACAAGGATTCAAAATTTCTACAGTCCAGAATCATCAAGGTTACAGGCAAAATGTCAAATCAATCTAGAAGCTGGCAGTAGGATATGTTCTAGTATACCTAAACTTGTGGTATTCAAAAGTATTAATACAATGTCTCACTAAACATAGGAAAAGTTCTTCAAATTGAATTTTTAACCAATCAGTCAGGTAATAAATGACATGAAAATCAGATTTATCGAGTCCATACAAGTAGAAGAGTTAAAATATGAATACATACCCCTTCAGCGACTCCAAAATTATCAAGATGGGATATCACTAGATTCAGTTCTGCATTTAGCATGTACTATCGGACCTAACTCAGACCTATCCAGACCCGCTGTAGATCCATTTGGGGCATTCAGGTACACAGCACCTTTATACATCCATTCTTCTGTTTCGTCACTGTAGAAATCATCAAAAGGTTCCCCACATAATGCACATGCTGTCTGTTCCTCTTCAGCAGGAACAGCCATTTCTTCATCATCTTTCTTCTCTATAATTGTCTCAGTGGGTAAAAATCCTGGAACTGCCTCAGATCCCAGTGCCTCTGCACCACTAAGCCACATACTTCCACTCACAAACCACTTGCGAGAAGGTTTCTGTTTGCGATTCTTAGACATCCGATTCTTAGTGACATGCCAATCCATGTGAGAACTGTGCTCTTCTTGACACTTAAATCTAAGACCACATGTGGTGCATTGTCTTGGGAGGTCAGCATATAATGCACTTACAGCCAATTCATTGCGCACCTTAAGAAGGTCAGCATTAAACTCAAGTCCAATTGGGTCCTATAAATTAAGCCCCACCACTGAGTATCAGAATTTTAGCCAGTCAAAGCAATACTTAAAAAGAAATAAAAAAACAGCATGATTCAGATAGGTACCTGTGCAGGTAATGATATGAGGCCTTGAGCCATGAGAGAATTTATCAAACCTGGAAATGCACCTCCAGCTGGCTGGTTAGGTGCAAGTTGACCAGCATTGTGAGCAATAGTAATCAATTGCGAGGGTGGAGGGCCAGGGGGCAGTGGTGGTTGAATTCCCATTTGCAAGTGAATGTTTGGGACATTGTTGATCGCCAGTGGTAATTGCACTACAGGTACATGATTTGAAGGAACAATACTTGTAGCAGTATTAACCCCTTGCATTCCATATCCCTGACTAGCTGGAGGTGCTAACTGGAGAGATGGCATTGAAGCAATGGAGGGGGGAAATTTCTCTCCCTTCTCAAGAGGTGGATGATAATTTGAACGAAAAGGATGAACTCGAACCTGGTTTTGTTGACTCAAAGCATCCCGCTGATTAGGCAATGGTAATTGTTTTTTAAAAGTATGCTCTTTGCTATGGAAATTGTTAAAGTGTTGGTCAGGAATAAATGATGGCTTAGGCAACCCCTGGTTCAATATAGTACTGCTGGAATTTATTGGATCGAACTGATTATGAATTTCATTTTGTGTTGGGAAAAGAGAGTGGATAGGTGGTGGGTTAGACTTGTGAACATTTACTGGAGGCCGCATTGCAGTTGATGTTGGCATAGTGCCTGACCAGGTCGCGGATCCATTAGAGTCGACATTTGAACCCAATCTTGACATCATGGCAGGGGGCCTAACAGTTACTGCATCAGAATCTGAAAATTTGTCTGCATTAGAAGCCAAATAATCTCTGGAAGAGGATATATCACTTCCAGGAAAGGGTATATGTAAATCCTTCCCCCTTCCTTTAGTATTTGATAGATGTCCTGACTGAGGGAAGTGATTAGGTGAACTCCAAGTGTCTTGATAATAACCAGATCCTATATTCTGATTTCTCTGAGTCTGATATCCAGGTATGTTACCTGTTGACAAGCGACCAGACTGCAGGGACCATATGATAATTGGATTACTATGTATGTCTGTTCTCTAAATTAACATTAAAAGCATAAATGGAGACACAAGAATCACATGACATAATATATTAAACATCAAAATACAATTAACAAAAGTTAGTCTTTTTCAAGAGAACTTAAAAGAGAGCAAATAAGAGTCATCAAACACACACTCAGAAGTGTTTGCACATTTCTGATAAGTAAAATAGATATGTATACTTAAAATGTTAACATACAATGCAAAACTTCACAATAAAAACTATTTCAGAAATAAAGAATGTGGTAAGTTGCCCAGTAAGACTCCACATGGATAAATAGAAGGAAAATCTTATACTGCACATGGAGGTTTGTGTTTGAATGAATGGAATATAAAAAAAAACAAACCATCACCACATACACAGGGGAGAAAGCAAAGACAGTTACAAGGGCAGAAGATTTGCACATCTAAGTGATAGCAAATTATCCAAATTAACAAATGGGCGTCGTTAAATGATAAAGGATACACCAAACATGTTGAGAAGTTACAGACCCAGAATTGGTGCAATTTCACAAGACTTAATACAATATGATCAGAAACAGTTGCTTCTAATATCAGACTCCATGAATGAAGAACTTACCCTTTCAAGTCCAGGCCTTGCCCTTATATTTCCAAAAGGTGGAGTGGCTGATGGCAGGAATTCATTATTTGGACCACGATCTGCTAAAGTAGGGCTCATGTCTTCCCAATCAAATTCCTCCTCTTCTGTACTCTGCCATGATCTTGTAACTGTAGTACTGCTAATGCCATTCACATCTAAGCGCTCAACTTGCAAGGGTGGTTTAGTATTTGTAATTCTGTTTCCTTTATCCTCCCCATATGCATCTATCAAAGCCCTTGGTCGTTTTAGATCAAGTCCATTGCTGAGGCCGTAAGCTATAGATGTTTCAAATCGATTACGATTGTCACCAGAATAGTTTTTAGTTTTCCATTCATTAATCTCCACATTTTTTCCAATGACTCTGCCAGCTCCATATTCAAGTGCAGCGAAGTCATCAACTCCTGAAGCCAGGGGCCTGTCAACACCAATTCTTGCAGGTGATAAGGGCCTGGTAGACCTATAAATTTGAGATTGATGGATCTTATTAGCCCCTAGGGCAAAAGATGTACGACCTCCACCTGTGGCTGTGTTTATTCTTTGAGCTCCAACCTCGTCCATAGGATCAGAATCATGCACATCATAATCTATTGCAGGTTTTTGGCCATATTTCAGAGTTGAAGCAGCTCCTCTTGCAAGCTGAAAATTCCGCAAGTTAACAGCAAATTTACTTCTCTTATTCCACATCCAAGAGTGCACATATGGACACATAGTAGAAATTGTGTCTAATGATCTAAACTGCAGAGATGAGTCTAGATATACCATCCTAAAAGCATATTTAAGCTATAGAATCCAATGAAAACAAAGGAAAATGTAATGCAGTGTTATACAAGTTAAAGGGAACATGCATTATCTGAACACTTAATTCATCAGTTATCTCCACCATTCTTGAAAACATTAAAATTATAAAACTGACTAATAGTATGTTTCAACAAGATTCTTAAGCTTAAGCCACAAATAGTCTCTCAATCGATCATTTCAATGTCCAACAACTCAAGTGGTGTACATAATTTACAGAAACATTCAAAACATGGAACAGGATATTAGTTGTAATCATCAGCAAAAAAACAGGGGAAAAATATAAACTTTCTGCTGAGCATACATTATCTACGGTTGAATGTTCTAATTGACGCAAATACTTCGGATTAACATGTATGCCATGTGTAGGTCTTGGCGACTCAGATGCCCTCAAGGAATTTAAGCTTGATGAACGGTTATTAATTTCTGAAGAGAACTCCAGTTCAGTCTCAATCTTACGAAGCACAGAGGGGGGGAAAACAGTTGACCATGTGCCAAAGAGGTGACGCATAGATTTATACAAATTAGGCTGAATTTGCCGATATGCCTCACAGAAAACCTGGCCAAGCCATTAAATAACAAGTTCAATATTGTACAGTAAAGCAAACTTTCACAGTAGATTAACTAAAATTGGGCTATACTGTATTTAACTCACCTCAGGCAAACGGGGAGAGAAGTATTTAACATATTCGCGGCCAATGTTCTTAACTATGCTGTCCAAAAGATACAAAGAAGGCAATTTTTGATCAACTGGCACCTGAAAGAAAAAAAGTGACTATTTAATCCAAGTTTATCCCATTTTCCTACATTTCCCCATCAGCCAAACAAGGAAAAAGTAAAAATAACGTGGTAAAATTTAAGACTTCAAAACATTATTCAGGAAAATTTTCCCAAATTCAACAGCCACGCAACTGGTAAACCCTAACGCAAATACCAAATGGCGAACAAAACCAACTGACCTCGACAATACGGGCACAGATGGCATCGGCAATTCCTTCGGCATGTTCTCGCTGCTCGCCAGCGACAATAGTCAAATCGGTAATGATAGGCTTGGAATTGAATGTCAATTCAGAGAGGAGAAGCTCGTAGAGTTGCACAACATCGCCGGTGGTCAAGGGTGGAGGGACGATGTCAGTGTCGTCCCCGGAAACCCTAATTTCCTCCTCACGTTGCTTGACGAGAGCACGGAAGCGATCGAGAATGGTGGGTGCAGACTTGTGAGAGAGATCGTTGGGCAAGGGTTTAGAGGCAGTGGCGAAAGGGATTTGCCGAGGGTTTTCTCGGGAAACAACAAGTTTTTGCGAATCCATGGGAATTAGGGTTTTGAATTACAAGCATGGAATTGGGGAGGGGGAACACAGAAGAGTTTGATACTGACAGAAAGGACTGAAGGAAGAGAGGAAATAAAAAAATTCAAGGGCCTATAAGGAATTTCCTTCTAAGACGGAGCTTTGGGGATTTTATGTTATTATTAGAGGAAATGCTTGCTTCTGCTATTTGAATAATAATACCTAATACCTTCTGTGGTCTATGAATGGTTATTTCTTAAGAATGGCATCAGACTCCACCGGTTCACGACAAGTTCTTTGTTAGGGATGATAGTAAATCGGACCAAATTCGGATCAGGTTTTTGTTAAGAATTACAGTGGACCAAATTAGGCTCGGGCCAATGGGCTCACTTTCAGGCCCGATTGGGTCGTATGGGTCAAGTCCAAGGCCTAAACTCGATCAGGCTCAAGTTGCCTTGACTTTTTTATTTTTTATATTAAATTTTTAATAGAACTTTATTTAACAAAAGTGTAAAGTGACTAATTCAATAAATTAAAGTTATGAATTTCAATTGATTAATAAAATTTGAGATTTTATAATGATTGAATATATAAAATGTATATGTATTGATTAAAAGAATAAGAAGAAATCAAATTTATTAATAAAGAAGGATAGGATTATAGGAAATGAAAGAAAAAAGACTATAATTAAAGTGATCAATTGAATTAATTGAAGTTACGAATTGATTAATAAAAATTGAGATTTTATAATGAATAAATATATAAACATATATATATATATATTAATCAAATGAACAAGATGAAATCAATTTCATTAATGAATGAGGATAGATTTATAGAAAATGAAAGAGAAAGTTTATAATTAAAGTGATCAATTGAATTAATTAAAGTTAAAAAAATTTAATTGATCAATAAAAATTGAGATTTTATAATGAATAAATATATAACCCGTACATATGTTGATTAAATGGAAAAGATGAAACCAAATTCATTAACAAAGGAGCATAAGATTATAGGAGATTAAAGAAAAAGATTATAATTAAAGTGATCAATTATATTAATAGAAGTTGCGAATTTCAATTTATTAATAAATTTGAGATTTTATAATGAATAAATATATAAAACGTACATATATTGATCATATGAATAAGATGAAACCAAATTCGTCAATAAATGAGGATAGGATGAAATAAAAGCAAATGATTATAATTAAACTGATTAATTCAATTAATTGAAGTTAAGAATTTCAATTGATTAATAAAATTAATTAATGAATATATTAAACTTACATATATTAGTGAAATGAATAAGATAAAACTAAATTTATTAATGAAAGAGAATATGATCATATGAAATGAATAAAAAAGATTATAATTAAATTGATCGATCAATTAATCAAAGTTATGAATAAAACTCATTAATTAATAACATAATTTACAAAAATGATTATCCAAATTTTTAAATGATATATTTTTTAAAAAATAAGATAAAATCATGAAATAATATTCTAAAGTAGGAGTCTTGGATTGTGAGACACTAAGAGTAGACTGTGAAGGCCAAAGAATGGAGAGAATGGAGACTAAAGAGACTGAGAGAGTAAATAATTGTTGTGTCAGAATTGTCAATAGTTTGCATCACTTCTTTTAAATGTAGAAACATTATATTTAGAACTGTAACATTAAAATTAAAGGAATATTAAGAATATAGTAATAAATAATAAATCATTAAATATACCATCATTATTGAATATTTTATCAAAATAATGTCCACTGAATTGATGAGTATGAATATATGTATGACTGATTAACTCCGTGTCAATACTTGTGCCTATATTAATATACAAATTAGAAAAACAATATAAGGTAAGATAATGTAAAAATAGGTGAAATTGATATATCAAAAAGAAAAGAGTGTTGTACCCTTAATATCTTTATCATCTAACCAAATTCGGGCACAAATAAGGGCTTCCGCAATATGAGGATGAGTCAACTATAATGAGAACTATTAACCCGACTACCAATGCTAAAAGCAAACACTAAAGCAAAAGTAGGTGAAAGAATTGCTAATAAGCATCGTGCAATAACTTACAAGATCTAAAAATTATTTCTAATACTCTTCTACCATAATAACACATCGAACTACACACCTTTAATGTCTGCCACACAATCTTCCATCAAATATTTATCCATCATAGTGTATAAAGTCGTAGCCCTTTTTTCGTTTTTGTTGGTGAAACTAATAAATTTCTCTTAGAAAATTATCTCAATCCTGAAACTGAATCTGGAGTTGAACAACCTAAACTACTGTGATGTCAATCCTGAATTTTATCCATTATGAGTTGATAATAATTAAACAAATCATACCATAATTGTTTAATGACGTCTACATGCTTTTGAACTTAATCACCATATAACACATTATATATAAAATTAACCCCCTCCATTTTGTACCTTGGATCTAGCACAAATAAGATTGCAATAATATGTCCAACCATATACCACTAAGAATTTAATTTCTCCATCATCTGCTCTTCCATAACCCAAATAACCTCATTAGAATCAAACATCCAATCAGATAAAATTTTCTTTATCTCACACATAGTGCTAAAGCAATAATACAAAGTTGGACATTTTATTTCTAATAGCAATTCAGTTGTAATATAAAATAATTCCAACTTCACACAAAGTTCTCTAGCCAACTCCTATTGATCTTTTGTAGGCGTGCAAGTGTACTGAGAATCTCTTTGTCTCAATCTGGTAAACGTATCAATATATTGGATCGTTGACTCCAACATCTTGTGAAGGTTGAGTTCTATCTAGTTGGATAATCCAAAACTAACTTCTTCGTATTTGGAATGCATCGTTGTCATGCAGTTTCTTTAAATTTCTGAACTCTTTTAGATGTTGCACTCCAATATACTACACTATTCCAAATTGAATATATTGCTTCCTTTATCATATCCAACCTATTATTAAAAATCAAATTCTGAATATGCACAAAACAAAGCATATGGAATAACTTTCCACCAACCAACAAGCTCATAACCTATATCTTATTCTTTAACTTTTGAATCATAACATCATTCGTCCTACAATTATCAACTATTATGGTGAACAATTTGGTGTTGATATTGTAATCTATCAAACTATCTCCCAATATAGTTGTCAACCTTTCACTTGTATATGGTATCATTACATGAATAAACATATCATGCACAAATATGAGCAACATCAATTATAACATAATTAAAAAGTAAATGATAGTAATATTAAAGAATATAAATTACCTCAAAAGTTTGTTACGTAGAGTCCAGTCATTGTCAACATAATGTGTCATCACTTCCATACAACCTTTTTTTTAGCTATCGACTATCCACATATCTGTTGTAATGGCAATTCATCATTTAATACTCAACAATATTCTTAAAATTTCTTTCTTCTTATCCTCATATATCTTTATAATGTTCTTCTTCTAAATATTCTAAGTTAGAACCTTGAAGGTCGGTTATAGTGAATTTCAAAACATCCTGAATCTTTTGGTATCAACTATAGATAATGGATGCTCATCATCAATTATCATAGAAGCAATAAAAAATCTTAATTAGTTGTTGTCATAAGATGTTACAATCATTTCATTCTTCCCTCTCATAAGGTTATGGAAAAATGTTTGACCTCATAATACCATATTTTTCTACTACATGAATTCGTATGTCATTTTAAATGAGAGGTTCCACTGTTTGAACTCTTAACCGATATCTTTTAACAATACTTACATTTGCCTTTTTCTACTCCATCCATTGATTTAGTCTTATTAAATTGATTCCAAACTTTACTTTTCAGTTGACTTGGAGTTGGAATTCTATCTTCACTTAGCATGGGATTAGAAGTTTCCACTTTTGTCTTCGGTACCAGATTACAACTCTCTACTAAAGGAATATGCTCATCCATCTGAAACAATCAATATATAAATATATATTTTATTCATAATCATAATTGATAATTCATAAACTTGGAAAGAATAGGACATAAATCATAATCATAGATTTAAAGTTTATCAATTATCACTTATCAGTCATCAGGTGTATGTGATTGTGTAAGTCACTGAGATCATGTCACACAACATAAACAGATGTTTATGTATTTTTACAGACTTACAAAGTCACATACACGGGTGTGTATGTCATTGTGTAAATCATTAAGATCATGTCACACAACACACATAGGCATGTATGTGTTTATAAAGACTTACATGATCATATATATGGGTGTGTATGTGACGATGTAAGTTTGTGACTATGTAAGTCTGCAAAACTCACTGTGACTTACACGATCACATACACGCAGATTTAATTTGTGAAATATTGGAATTTCTAGAATTGTTACCATTGAGGAGTACTTTGTGGACTTATATGGTCACATACACGGTAACTGTTGGACCCCGAACTTTTCTTGGAGATTTGATTTATTAAACGAAATTAAATGAGGAATTAGTGGTGTTTAATGTTG
>JANSVB020000044.1:6043159-6056198 GCA_025504935.2 Erythroxylum haughtii
CTCAAATGCAATTGCACAAACTCAAATTCAATCTCATTCATCAATAATTCAACAATTCAATATTAATACCTTAAAATATACTAAATCACAATCACCATTCCAATTTCTAAATTTAATTTCCAATCGGATTCGGACCAAATAACCAATCTATTTCCAAAATGCAAAATGACCGGTCTATTTCCAGAATGCAAAATGCCAACTGAAAACATCTTCAAGACTTCAACATTCACACTTCACTTTGTTCTACTGAAATAAATTTCACAATTTTCTCCAAATCTAACACCGAAATCAACTTCAAAATTTTTCCCAAATCCACCACAACAACACCAATTTTAAACCTCAAATCCACCATCATCCAACAACCAACACAATCAAACAATCATAAATTTCTAAATGTCATGAAAAATTAAACCAAAATCAAGAATCAATCGGTCTTCACCAAAACAAAAATCTGAGTCGACGGTGTGTGGTGTCGCACGGTTTGCGGTGTGCGAGCGCGAGGAGGACGACGGAGAAGGCCGGATGGTGTGCAGTGGATGCCGGATGGTGTGCGGTGGATGTCTTCGGGCGTGGACGACGGTTGAAGGCCGGAGGAGAGGCGAGGCAGGCCGGCGGCGCGACAGGTAGGAGTTGGGACGGCGGAAGGGAGAGACGAAGATGAAGAGATACTGAGAGAGGGAGAGTCGGGGTGGGTAGGTAGATAGATTTAGGTTTAATTTTTTTTATTTGCAAAATAGTCCCTGCAGGTTTTTTTTACGAAATGGCCCCGGAAAAATTCGGTAATGGCGGTACCGATCGGAATTCATGCCCGGTACCTCTATGGTCGTTCCGGTACCATTTTTCGATCGGTACCGGCCGGAACGGTACGATATCCACATCATTGCGATTTACTCCTTATGGAAAGAAGGAACTGATAGAATTTTAAAGAACTTACACAACACTCATGCTACTCTTAGTCTTCAGCTCAACCATTGGCTTAGGGAAGCTACAATTCTTAAAATGTTAACATTATGATTTGTCATCTCATGGCTACTCAATAGAATATCTAATCTTCTTTTTCTTTTTTAGCTTGTTGTTACTTCTTTCCATTGAGTAGATTTTTCTTTACTAGTGATCCTTGTAAAATCTTAACTATCTACGGTACTCTTCTAGTTCTTCCTTTTTGTTCCCTTATTCCTACCTTTTATGGTTTGTTTTGTTAATATATTTTCTTTACTTTCCCAAAAATATATAGGAACTTATTAGATTTCTAATACTCTATAGTTAGAAGTATTGATGTTACCTCCAAATTTCGATGAATAAGACACCTTTTTTTTCTATTCTTTCAACTTTTTAAGAATTTTTTTCCTTGTCTAGTGTTTATAATTAGAATAATATTTTAATTAATTAAACAATAAATCAAATGATTTAATATAGTGTAATCCAATGAAAGAATTATTTATGTAATTATTAGGGAGTTAAATTAATTACTTATTTAATTTTAATAAAATTATAAGTTTAATCAATTTAGTATTAACAATTTTAACTTTAAGAGACAATTTACTTTATTCAATCGTCTTCCAATCAAAGAAATTAGTTTTATGAAAATTTGGAATCAATTTGGTGCTTAAACCATTCAAATTTTTGATTGTTTCATATGATAATTTATATTGATATAGGATTATCTAGTACCAATATGACCTTATTAGGATTCTATTATAACCTAAATTCATATATGACTTGGAATGAAGCTAAAACCATTATAATCTTGGAGTACTGCACTTTCGCTTGGTGTGAACTAGATTAGGTATATGATTCTTTTCATTTTCAATGTTAATTAGGCTTGGCAATGAGCCTGCATTTTCAGAACAATTCCTGATTCCTAACAAAAAATTGTAGTAAGATTTCAAACATTAAAACATAAATCAACATTAGTCAGGCATAACTTAAAGGATTTTTAATTTTAGAAATCCAACCTAAATTATAAAAGTTTAATATTAATTTAGTTTAATTTTCTATTATGGGTTGGCTAGATAGTTGAGAGTGGAGTTTGGCTTCGGTCAGATCTCAGGTTCGATTCCATGCTAGCCCTTCTTGTAAGAGCCTAGAGTAGTTGGGGTTTTAACCGTAAGTGGAACGTCAGTTGGGCCCTTAAAGAGGTGTGCCCGCTTGACCCACCTACGAGATTTCCTCAAATAAAAACAAGTGTTTTCTAATAACAGTTTAGCTCAATTATGTTCATATTTAGAATATCATATCTAAAGATTACTTCAAATAAAGTTTAATATTGTGGGTTAATTATTGAACTTATAATATAAAAATATGTATATTCAAGTAATTTTATATTTATAATATTAAATTTAAAGATTCATCCAAATTCACTACAAGAAAAATGTAGATTAGCGACGGAAACTTAGCAATGGAAAAATTTCCGTCGGCAATTAGCGACGGAAATATGCTTTCCGTCACTAAAATTGAGTGATTTAGTGACGGTACCAATATTCGTCGCTAAATTTGGAGGGAATTCGTTGCGGGCAAAATTTGCAACGGACATTAGCGATGGTATACGTTCTGTCGCTAAAAATGGAGGGAATTTTTGGCCGAATAAAAAATTTTGAGTTTACCTACGGAAAATTTCGTAGGTAAATTCCGTTGGTAAATGAATTTAGCGACGGAAATTTTCTTTCCGTCGCTAAAAAGGCGGGAATTATTGGTGGTATAAAATTTTTTGAATTTACCTACGGAAATTTTCGTCAGTAAATTCTTTTTAAATATAAACTCACCCGACATCTCCCTCCTACTTCTATCTTCTTTTTCCTTTCTTCTTCTTCCTTCTTCCTACATCTTCTCTTCGGTTTTCTTGGAGCACATTTCTCTGTTGTGGACTCCTTTTCTGCTCCACGATGTTGTCTTCTCCGGCTATTGTCATCGTGTCCTTCGGTAGAGGTATTTTTGCAACTACTGTCATGTGTTTTTTCATATATTAGATGAAAGTTAATTTGGGTATTTATTACTTTCGTTTATTTGTGTATTTTAAGGTATAAATGTTAGTGATAGAAGGGACAAGACGTGATTTTAGTTGTGATGTTAAGATAAATTTATGATGCATGTAAGGTGTTTAATGAAATGTTTGTTATTTGAAAAAATGATTTCAGTTCTTTATTTTCAGTTCTGTTTTAGAATGAATTTTAATATTTTAATTCTTTTACTTGAAATAATCAAGTTCTCTCCATGGTGGCTTCCAAAGAAACTAAACACTTTACAGGTAAATTTTAAAAAATAGTTTTTAGCAAATTTACCGTCGGAAAAAAATTCCGTTGGTAAATATATTGGATTTTACCGTCACTAATTACCGACGGAATTACAAAAACCGTTGGTAATTTTCTAACAGAAGAATTTATCGACTGAAAAAAATAACCGTCGGTAAATTTACCGACGGAAATTTTTACCGTTGGTAATTCTGTCTGTAAATTTACCAACGAAAAATTTCCGTCGTTAAATTTAGTAATGGCCATATCTCCGACGTCTTTTTTCGTGAATAAATTCCGTCACTAAATAAGCTTACCGACGGAATATGTATAAATTCGGTTGGTAAATTCCGTCGCTAAACTCTATTTTTCTTGTAGTGTAATTATCTTCTTAAACTAATGGAGGAGGACAATATAATTTGGATACCTGATCCATCCAAGGTCTTCACTAATACCTCTTGCCTATTGCTCCTTAGAACGCCAAGGTTCATTGGTTTGAAATTGTCTGGGAAAAAAAACCTTAGTCTGTAAGGCCTCTGTTCTTAAGGACAGCATTCAACTACTGTATCTATGTTGTTTGGAGGGGAGGAACAAGATATTCAAGGACAGTGATTTAGATAACCGGAGATTGTTACACAACACCATCTGTTGGATTAGGGGTATCTTACATGCAAACAAGGCTTATGAATTTGCAAGCCCTCCTATAAGATCAAGGTGGAAACTACCTTTTCTTTGAATGATGATGTTATAAATAAACAAGATAGTAAATCCAGTGCAACTTTTTTACTTGGTGGGCGTTTTGAGAGTGTCTCTCTCTAGGCGATTTTTCTCCTAGATTTCGTCCACACTTCTTCCTCTTCCTGACTTCGATCCTGTTTGTTGTTTGCACCAGCTATTGAGTTAGAGCTCCTCTGGCCTTGACTACGAATAGTTTGTTGTCTTGTCTTATTTCGGTCCTATTGGTTACAAGATCTATTTGCCGAGATACTTGAGATATGTTGCTCGACTGTTCCTTGGGACCGTTGCTGCCCAAATTTGTGGTGTGTTAGACCCGATGACGCGGAAAAAGAAAGGAAGGGATATTACGGAAGAAATTTTCTGTGGGCTCCAATCCCTGAACGGCAACCCTACAGATGGAGGTACCTCGACTGTTTCTTCAGATATAGGAAAATCGGGAACACGCCCCACTGGTAAGTCTTCACCCACTCTGCGTAACATCTTTGCTGGGTTGTTTAAAGCCGATGCCCTGAGGGATGATGTAGCACCCTCAGACGATGATGATTCTGATGCGGGGAGAGAGAAATGTGTAGGGTCTTCTTCTTCCGATAGCTCTGATAGTTATGCCTCCACCCCTTCACGCCAAGTGCTCGATGATTTGCCGCCGTCACCTGCTACTGCTCCCCCTAAAACCACCTTTGCTAGCCTTTTTTGATCTAACCGTGATCTGCAGCTTGGCCTTAAACTGCAGTACAAGCAGGTTGAGGATACTGTTGTTATGACTGCCGATGACATACGCCCTATTGAGAAGGAATGGGGATACTGTTTAGTTGGTTGCTTCACAGGTCGATTCCTAGGCATGAAGGTTGTGGAGGACATGAAAAATCAGTGCGGGGTTAACTGCAGGGTGCTGCCGCATGAACAAGGATGGCTTGTGTTTCAGTTTGAGAATGAGCATGACAGAACAAGTGTCTTGATGGGTGGTCCTTATATGGTCTTTGGTAAAACATTGTTGTTGAAAACTCTAGCAAAGGGTTTTGCTTTTAATTATCAGGAATTCATGAATGTCCCCATCTGGATACAGTTCCCGAATGTTGCACTTGATCTTTGGAATGAAAATGGATTGGCCAAACTAGGTTCTCGAGTGGGGAAACCAATTTGCACTGATCAGATAACCAGTAGTAAGTCCAGAATTGACTATGCTCGGTTATTGATTGAGGTTGATGTCTCCTGAGTTCCAACCACTAGCTTTGTTGTCCAGCTACTGGGCGAATGTATTTATACCCAGCAGGTGGTTTATGAGTCTTTCCCCAACTACTGTTCTATCTTCCGGCAATTTGGGCATACCCCTTTTGTTTGCACAAATGTGAACGCAAGGACTCATTCGTTACCTAGGCAGAACCTTCTTGTTCGGAGCAGGAAAAATGGACAACAGCCGAAAGGTGAGGTTAGTAAAACAACAGCCTTGAGTAACCAAGGTGTGATCGGGGAGATAGTACGTCCGACTGAGAAGCAAGATCAAAGACCTCCTCGCAATGTGGTGACCGCTCTTATCCTTGTGGATGTTAATGGTGGAGTAATAGATACCAGCAAGGTAGCTAACGGAGATCAACCTGCCATTCCGACTGGGAAGGTGACTGAATTGAAGGGGGGCGCCAAGGTGACTTCTCAGCCTCCTAAACCTGTGAATAAGGAAAAGGCAGTGGTTGCTCCCACTAACTCCATGGGTTATAATCCGAAGAACAATATTACTGAGGGTGCTAAACGAAGCGATGGTGACTTGCGGACTGTTGGAGGGGCTGGACCCTCCTCCTCACGGAAATGACAATTCTATGCTGGAATGTCCGAGGCTTAAATACAGCCTCGCGACAGCTTAGTGTTAGCCTTCTTGTGAGGCAACACCGATGTCGAATTGTTTGTTTGCTTGAAACTAAGCTGGATTTGACTGATCTAGAGAATTTGCTACGTAACAGATTTTTTGGTTGGGAGTCCCAAAACAATTTTGCTGATATATGTGGGGGTCGGATGGTTATAGATTAGGACCCATCTTACTATGAGTGCACCGTCTTAGATCAAGGCAAGCAATTAATTCATAGTCGTGTACGATGCCGCACAACCCGAAAGGAGTTTCTGGTGACTTTTGTTTATGGCCTGTATCGAGTTACCCAGTGACGAGCTTTGTGGGAGAAATTACAGGGATTCAATATTCCTCCAACAATACCATAGCTGATTACTGGTGATTTTAACTGTGTAAGTTCTGCAACTGAAAGATTGGGCTGTCATCCTCAATCTGCCTACCTACTAAAAGACCTCATTGAATTTAAGATCGCAAATGGGCTAGAGGATGCCCCTTTCCGAGGTGAATTCTTTACATGGCATAAGACTAATCGGTGGGCAAAACTTGATCGAGTTCTTCTTAATTCTGCATGGGGCTTGACTGATTTGCCTTGCCTTGCTACTTTCCTGCCTATGACGTTCGACTCCGACCACTACCCAATGATTATAGACTTCCGCTCTCGCTCTTTTTCTGGTCATGCTCCTCCTTTTAAATTCTTTAATATGTGGACTCGTCACCCTCGGTTCCAGGAAATAATTGCTACCACTTGGAGATTAGGCAAGGTTGGTACCGTCCAATACCGACTTTGAGCAAAGCTCAAAGCCCTTAAACCTCCTTTGAAGGACTTAAATCGGCAGGAGTATGGACACATCTCGGAGAAAGCTAAGGCAGCGCAGGCTGAATTCCAATATGCTTACACGGCTTCCCTTAATTGCCCTACTGATGAGCTTCTTAGGAATGAGGTTACCTCCAAACGCAAATAGGCAAAATTTCTACAGGATGCTGAGCGCCTCTTTTATCAAGAAAAGGCGAAATGCACTCATTGAATGGAAGCTGATAGGTGCACCAAATATTTCCATGCTGTAGCCCGTAAGAGGACCCGACAAAATACTATTACTCATCTTATTAAGGCGGATGGGACTGCTACCTCTTGCATGCAAGAAGTTATCGATTCCCTTGTGCAGCATTTTTCTGACCTCTTGTCTTCCTCCCCTCCCCAGGAACTAGTTGATCCACATATTATCAGAAATGGTGCCACCCTGGACCTTGACATGCAACATAACTTGGTCTCTCATATTACAGCCGATGAGATAAAACGTGCCATGTTTGACATTGGGAATGAAAAAGCTCTAGGTCTGGATGGGTTCATAGCCACTTTCTTTAAACATCACTGGAATCGAGTTGGGTTAGATGTTGTGGCTGCTGTTCGGAAATTTTTTAAAAGGGGCAAGCTACTTAAGCAACTAAATCACACCGTCTTTGCCCTCATACCCAAAACTAGCTCTGATCCAACAGTTACTGATTTCCGACCGATTGCATGCCTCAATGTGGTGTATAAGGTGATTACTAAGATCCTATCGGCACGCATGTCGAGTTCTATTGTCAAATTGATTGATCCGGCCCAAGCAGCTTTTGTTCCGGGGCGTAATATGATGGACAATATACTCCTAGCACAGGAACTTGTTCGAGGATATAGCCGAAAGCATATTTCCCCTCGATGTATGCTGAAAATTGATATTACCAAGGCCTATGATACAGTTTCTTGGGAATTCTTGGCTGAAATGATGAATGGCTTTGGTTTCCTTGATTAGTTTACTAGTTGGGTGATGGAATGTGTTACTACTCCCTCCTTTTCGCTTATGATTAATGGTTCACTACATGGGATGTTTAAGGGCCGACGTGGGCTCAGACAAGGGGACCCTATGTCCCCAACTCTCTTCTTACTATGCTTGGAATACTTCTCTCGCCTTTTGAAACACAAGACAACTGCCAAGCCATTCCATTTCCACCCAAAATGTAAGCAACTTGGCATTACTCACTTTGCTTTTGCTGATGACCTGATGTTATTTTCTAGGGGGGATGTCTCTTCGATTCAAATTTTATTAGATGGTTTAAAGTCACTTCGGGAGGTGGCAGGATTACAAATCCAACCCACCAAATCCAATCTCTTTCTTGGTGGTGTGTGGGGATGGGAGCGCAATGCCATTTTAGAACTTGTGGAATTCCCATTAGGAGAGTTTCCTATACGCTACTTGGGGGTTCCGCTAGCACCCATGAGGGTCTCAGTTGCTCAATTTTCTGTATTATTGGAATCGGTGGAGAAATATATACAGGCCTGGAATGGTAAGAGTATAGTGAACTTGGTCCTACAAGGTGTGTTGTCTTTTTGGTTCCTGGTGTAATCATTAACAAATTAATCTCCATGTCTCGACTTTTCTTGTGGGGAGGCAAGCATTTTCGAGTTGCATGGGATACCATTTGTACCCCCCATGAGGAGGGTGGGCTTGGCCTAAAAAACTTCAAAGTATGGAATGCGACTTTATTGGCTAAAGTCCTTTGGAATATACACGAGGATGCAAATTCCTTGTGGGTAAGATGGATTCACTTTGTCTACTTAAAAGGGATTTCTATTTGGGAATGGCAACCCCATAGTCAAGACTCCTCCTTAGTCAAAAAGTTAGCCTCCATTCGGGACACATTACTTGATAAACTAGGTGGACGTAATGAAGTAATTCAGGCCATGCGGCGCCTTTGTGTAAATGGAGCTATTTCTTCCCATAAAATGTATGAAGTCCTCAGATCTCACCACCCCCGAAGGCCTTGGATGTCCTTTATTTGGCAACAGTATGTTCCACCAAAGTATTCCTTCATTTCATGGCTTAGCTTGAGGACTCGTCTCCCCACTATTGATAATCTGCAGTTTTTGGACTTAGATTGTTTGTGTGTTCTATGTGATGTGGAACCTGAATCGGTGGACCACTTATTTTTCAAATGTTCCTTTACTGCTCAAATCTGGAAAGGCATTCAAGATTGGTTGGGTATGTCGCGCAATATGTCCTCCCTAACGAGTGCTATCAAATGGATTAGGACTTATTATAAAGGGGCTCTCCTTTCTTGCAAAGCTGCTCGCTTAGGCTTATTGTGCACCATATACGTCATTTGGAATATCAGAAATGAAAAGCGGATGGATGGTGTAGCCTATGCAGTCCTTGATATTGTGATCAAGATCAAAACCATTGTGTATAAAATTCTTTATCGACTTTACCCAACTAATTTTATATGCTTTTAACCTTGAGTTGAGTTTGGCTTAGGCAATACTGCTTATGGATAAGTGATGGTCAGCTCATTACATGGACTTCCTGCAGACGAACAAACCCTCAAAGTCTCTACATGACGCTACATGGCTTAGGTTCCATCTAGAACTTGTGGGATAGACAAGATGATGAAGGGGTGCAGGTTGGGGCTTGGCCGATGTTGGTTACTTTGGCTGTCTGACTAGACCAGTTTGACTCTTTTGACAATAATTTTGATATTTTGCTGTCATGGGTTTGGGGATTTGTCTTTTGTTTCCAGGTCGTTTTGTTAATATGTTTGGTCATGAGCTGATCTGTGGCTTTTATGAAATTTGGGATACGCCCAAATGATGGATGTACATACCACACTTTTAATGCAATACACAATTTACCTTGTATATAAAAAAAGGTGGAAACTACTATGAGACTCATAAATTCTTCCACAAGCTTGTTTATTGTCCTATAGCCCTCTAAAGTTCATCTTTAACATATCATGCGTAAGGTTTGATATATTTGATTCAAACAAATTCTTACTAGTTTGGGTAGGCAATCACTCTAGGTAGATGAAGGTCATGATTGATCTACCACAATGGGACGAGAGCAATGAACCTTTCCCCTATCTTCCTAGGATTAATATGGTAGCAAAAAGTGCTCCAATTTGTACATTTAAGTCGACTATTCACTAGAAGCAATTCTAGAGAACTCCCGTTACTCTATCCCTGCCTTAGTACTAGCGGCAATGGAAGCAAAGAGATAAACAAACAGAATCACAAACGAAAACTATAATCAGAGGAATCTACTTTGGGATGGAAGCTTTCATGCTGCTCTTATTCCAGGCATTTTACAGAGAACCATAGAGGAGAGTATCGATCGCGTTTAATTACACTATAAGGATAACGATCAGATTGAATAGTGCATGTGTTATATGAGTTATTGGATGTCTATATATCTTGCTCATGTATCATATAATTAGTTTACCAAAAAAAAAGAACATAAGACGAATATTGCTAACTTAATTGAGATAAATTTCACATATTTCTTATTGGATTAATTTAAATAATGATTTTAATATGTATTTATAAGGTATTTCACATATTCATATATTAAGGTGAGGGTGCTATTTATTTATCTATTTCGAGTGATGATATTTTTTGTATATTGGTAAGATAATATTATAATAATAAAATATTTTAATGTTAGTTTCTATTTTCTACCGAAACTAAAATTAAATAAGTTATATTTGACAAATTAAAAATTAAAAATATTTCTATTAAAAAATTAAACTTAAATTATTCTAAGAATGTACCCTTAACATAATGAAACTAAATCACGACCAATAATGTCAAATCTCAACTTTACTTAATGACTGTTTAGATGCGCTTATATTAGTAGGACTTTTGTTAGTAGAGTAGTTTTTAAAAGCTAGTTGACTGTTTAACTTTCAATTAAAAAAAGTTTTTTTTAAAAGAGTTTTATACAATAGACTGTTTGATAACATAAAAATATAAAACATTTTTTTAATTTTAACTATATTTTATTTTGTAATAAAAAATTATTTATACATATAAATATTATTTAAAGTATATTAAATAATATGTAAAGCACAATATATTAATTATTATATAATTTTAAACCATATGAAACATAAATAAAAATATATATAGTCAAATCTTTTATATGGATTATAACATAAGTAAAACTAATATAAAAATAAATATTAAACACATATAAAAAAGTCAAATAATATTATATAAATCTCAAAATAAACTTGAAGATGAGTTTGTAGATATTGTGAAAATTATGTGTAAAATATAAGGGCAAAATAATAGGTTCATTAATTGATCTGAAATATCTACTTGAAAAAAGTACTTTTTATAATATCTTCAAATTTGAAGTTTTTAAAAAATTATATTTTATCTGTCAAAAAAATTATATCTACTAAAAAATACTTTTTTATTTTACAATCAAACATTTATTTTTTAGGAAAATTTTTATGGTAAAAAAAATTACTTATTCACCTTTTAAAAATTCGATTAGAGGTAGACTTAACCTCAGTAATGGTCCATATTGCGATTCAACATTTTAAAATCCAAATCTTCAACGAAGTCATAGTTAACTTCGATCAAAAGAAACATAGTTATAATACCTGAACGCCTCGAAAAAGAATCTCCAACACATATCACATCACACTAATCCCACTCGAAAAATAGTGGTTTCACATCAAAATTTCCTATTCTTTTTCACTGCATCGGAGGAGACTTGTGGTCGGAGCGTCGCCGGACGCCGCCATGACAATTACAAATCACTAAATTTATGGATAGCGATAGAATAATCAATATTAAATTAAATTTTTAGATTAATCAAATATTAATCATTCATCAAATATAAGTACTCAAAACAAGAAATATTTGAATTAAAACGTGAATAAAAGATTTAGAACACAAAACCTCACAAGGTTACAACTAGAATATCGAATCCCCTTGAATCAAAATGATTTAGTTTTAGTTTAGCCACACATAGCTTTCACTCCAATAACAAAACTATAAGAAAGACAAAGAATTGAGAAAAAAGTAAAAAAGAGACCTTTTTTATTGTAAGGAGCGTCCCTTTTAAAGAGTTTTCTGATCTAATTCTAAATTGTAAAGATGTTTATCTAAAACAAATTCAAATGTCTACATGATAAGGATAGAAGGAAGTTTTTCCAGTTAAACTTCAACTCTTCAAATGATCAACCTTATTTATCACAGAAATCTCTTTAATTCATCCAAAATTTGTGATTATCATCAATAGAGTCCATATTTGATGCAATCTGTACTTTCATCTCCTAAAACAAATCAAATATTAGTTTTAATATTTAAACACCAAAATAAATCTAAAATGAAGGAGATAATATCAAATATTACTTCAAGATAGGATCTTATCACAACCCTATTTGAGTCTAATAATGTTAGCTCTCTACTGTAATAACTGATTATATTAATGATATTTGTAAACTATTTATAAAGCATCATTCTACTTTGGACAAAGATTTCCCAAATCAATTCTAATCGAGAATGATAGAATATTTTTCCTAATTACTTTAGAGTGATGAATCCTATATTGATTACTTAACTAGCTCAATATAGTTCATATTATATCCATTGACTATCAACTAGTTGTAAGGCCCGAAATTATACCCTAGTTGGAATGTTACATGTTTATGAAAGTACATGTATGATAGGGGTTAAAAATTGTGAGATGATTGAGAATTGCATATGACTTGAATTTTAGTTTAATGGATCATACTTATTGATTTGGAATTAATTGATATCAATAGAGAATTGAGGTATTAAAATGTACATTTAGACTAGAAAATTGTCAAGTGGCAGGATAAGCTGGTACATGAAAATTAAAATGAGTAAGCCTATGAGTTATTGACATTTGGCATAGCTGATGCAATGATAAATGGCATAGTTAATAAATTGACAAGTGGCAGCAATAAGTGAGTGACAAGTGGCATAATTAAATTGTGAAATTTGGCAGCCTCATATAAGAACAAGTATGCTAGCTAGGGAGAGGACATGTGGCTTGTGTCCTTATGTAACAAGAGTCCTTAGAGTAAGATGAGTCATCTTACACACTGCATGACCTTATGCATTGGCCAATTTTTGCTGTAACTGTTGGGCCCCGATTCGCATTAAGCATGTTTAATTTTATTTTGAGGTTTAGTTTGATAATTTCCTTTTGGGTTGGAATAATTTGAGGTTTCAATGCTTAGATGGATGGAAGTTAAATGGTGGGATTAGTTTAAATTAGAGTTGATTAAGTTGTTAGAAATTAAAAGGAATAAAATGGCTTGAGGGCAATTTAGGTATATCACTAATGTTTTTAAGGCTTAAGGCTTACAAGGAGGGGCATTTTAGACTTTGTAGTTGCAATTAAAAGAATAAGAGATGAAGCAAATGAGTTGTAGCCGTATGTGTGGG
>JANSVB020000044.1:6072036-6085499 GCA_025504935.2 Erythroxylum haughtii
CGAATGCTTGGTTTTCCAATTCGAAATTTCGATGCGAAATTTTTGTTCCCATTCGCTTTTGTTTCCTTCGCTTTTCGTTTTCCGGTTGGGATCCGATTTCCGGATTGGGTTCCAACATTAAGTATGCTAGCTAGTTATTTGGGGAAACCTATATCTATGGATGAGAACACCGCTTTGAGGAAAATGGTCAAGTTTGACAAATTGTGTGTGAGAATGGATATTTCTAAACAAATGAAATATTGCATTCCTATCTTAAGGTTGACAAATGAGCATTCTCTTAGAGAGAATAGAGTTATGGTAACTTACCAATGGAAACAGTCTTTCAAGGTAAAGAATGGAAACCTACAGGAAGAATCTTCACTAGAAGAGACTATTAGGAGATGATGGGTATAGAAAAGTGTGATTCAGAAGAAAAGAAAGATGGTGAGGAGTTTAAACCAGTTGCTAATAATCCTGAACCAATTCAGTTGGAAAAAGATTATCTTAAAATTGGGGGAAGCATTCATGAAAAAAAAAAGACTAGCTTCAGATAAAAAGGGAGGATTAGGTCTGATATCATTGGTTGATCAAAATAATTTTCAAATGGACAAAGAGGTGAATAGGCTGGAAACTAGTGAAACTAATCAAGATGAAGGAGTTTCTAATCCCCAATAGAATGAACAAAGCCTATAAAAGGCTAATTTGCTTAATGGTGGGCCTCAAGAGGAGCAGTTTCAACAGATGACTTCTAGGAAAAGTAACAGGAGCAGTAGGAAAGACTCCAAAGGTAAGAGCAATCTCCTATGACTATGATAGTATGGAATGTACATCGAATAAATAACCCTTCCAAGCTTAATGTGATAAGGGATTTTGTCCTAAAGGAGAAGCCTCAGGTTTTTATCTTTTGGAAACTAAAATTAGGGAAACAAATATAAACAAGCTATGTTGTTTAGGTAGGAAATGGCAGTTTTTAACCAATCACCAAAGCCATGCCTATGGTAGGATTATTATTGCTTATGATGGTGATTCCTTGGAGGTGAATGTTCTTGAAACAAATCAACAGTTTATTCACACTAAGATTTACTTCAAGATGGAAAATTCAAGTGTTTTAGCTACTTTTGTTTATGGTTTTAACCTTGGATTTCAAAGGACTGAACTTTGGAATTCTATAAGAAGATTAAAGGCCTCGATAAATTCTCCATGGTTAGTGTGTGATGACTTTAACACCACATTATTTAGATCTGAAGCAGAAGGTAATTGTAACTTACACAATTATTCTTCAGATATGTATAATTGTATGTAGGAGGTGGAACTCACATATCTTAAATTTGAAGGCCATAGATTCATTTGGTCTAACAAATAAAGTTCAATTTGGCATATCAAGAAAAAGTTGGATAGGGCTATGGTAAATGTGGATTGGCTAAATTCCTTTTCAGGAAGTTCAACAAAATTCCTAGACCCTGGTATTTCTGACAATACTCCTATAAGGATTGACAACTTGTTCAACTCTATCATAATCCTTCATCCTTTTAGATTTTACAATTTCTTAGCAAATATGGAGGGTTTTCATAAGGCAATATTGAAGGGGATGGAGTATGATTGCTTTGGGATAAAACAACATATTTTCCTCCAAAAGCTTAAGTCTATTAACTGAGAACTGAAATCCTTTAATTCAAAAAGTGGACAAAATCTCTCAAAGGAAATTGATAAGGATAGAGATAAATTGTCAGCTTTTCAGACTTTATTGGCGGATAATCCTACAGATGTTTCTTTAGCCTTGATTGAAAAAGAAGCTCTAAAGGAATATTTGCAACTGGTGGATAACCAAATCTCACTATTGAAGCAGAGATCCAGAGTTAACTGGCTAAAGAATGGGGGCAAATGTACTAAATTCTTCTTTAACTCAGTGCAAGCTAGGAAGAATGTAAATAGAATCACCTTTATTAAAACTGAAGTTAGAGAAGTTGTGGTTGGAAAAAAAGGAATAGCTAAGGAAGCAATTAACTTTTACAAGAACCTTCTAGGCTTAGTAGCTTCCCCTCCTGACATAGGAGATGATCTTAGAAAGTTTGTCACAGTAAGAATTCCTGAACATATGGTTTCCTTATTAATTAGGTCTATTACAGACCAAGAAATAGAGAGGGTGGTGTTTGACATGAACGGCTCTAAAGTTTCGAGTCCTGATGGCTTGAATGGTTTCTTCTATAAAAAAACTTGGAGTACTGTTAGGGGAGGGGGTTAGTAAAGGAGGCAGTGCATGAGTTTTTTCAATAAGGGGTACTACTAAAGGAGATTAATAAGACCTTCCTCTATTTAGTCCCTAAAAACTCAAATCTGTCCTATTAGAGTGAATTCATACCTATTTCTTGCACAAACTTTCTCTATAAAATTATAGCAAAGATTTGACAAACAGGTTGAAGAAGGTTCTGCATTATCTCATCAGTGAAAATCAAGGAGCTTTTATGAACAATAAGGATATTGAGGACAATATTCTTCTAGTCCAGGAGCTATGAAAGGGTATAACTGCAGGAAAAGTCCTTATAACTGTACTATCAAAGTGGACTTACAAAAAGCTTTTGATAGTGTGAACTGGAGCTTTTTGCTACAAATTATGGAGGTCATGGAATTTCCTCATAGGTTCTTAAGGTGGATTCGGGAATACATTACTACTGCCTCCTATGGAATTATGATAAATGGGAGACTTACGGAGATGTTTAAAGGTAAAAAAGGACTTAGGCAAGGGAATCCTCTGTCACTTTACCTATTCCTAATTTGCATGGAGGTTCTTACTTAAATATTGAAGTATAGCTCTTCTAAGGACCCAGGATTCAAATACCATTCCAAATGTAAGAAGATTTTACTAACTAGCTTATGTTTTGTAGATGATCTCATACTCCTAAGCAAGGTGAATATCAACTCAGTCTCTCTATTGATGAACACTCTCAATTCTTTCAAAGAGATGATGAACACTCTCAATTCTTTCAAAGAGATGTCAGGTTTGAGTATTAATCTTCGAAAGAGTTACTTTATGCTTTCAAAAAGTGCTTCTCACCTCTCTAATGCTTTGACTCTAGCTACGGGAATGGAATTAAAGGAGCCTCCTCTTCTTTATTTGGGCATTCCTACCTCATCTAGAAGACTAAGGTTTTGTTAATGTATTCCTTTAATTGAAAATTTCAAAAAAGATTAGGATCATGGACTAATAGAGCCCTATCCTATGGATGGAAACTTCAGCTCTTGAAGTTGGTGATATCATCAATGCAAACTTACTGATGTTCTTATCTATCTCTCTCTAAAGGGCTTATCTATCTCTCTCCAAAGGGCTTACCAAAACAACTGAAAGAATGATGAAACAGTTCCAATGGGGAATAGGAATGTTGAGAAAGGGAAAGCAAAAGTCAGCTAGAAGAGTATTTATCAACTGAAGGAAGAGGGAGGATTAGGACTGGAGTCAATGACTAAGAAGAATAGATTACTTATGACTAAGAGAATTTGGAGAATCCTAAGTGATAAGTAGTCAATGTGGATCAAATGGATTCACATCTACATATTAAAAGATGGGAGTTTTTAAGCTTTATGATTCAAAGATAGTTACACTTGACTTTTTAACCAAATTCTAAAAATGTCAAATAGGGACTGGAGAAAGATTTTCCCTATGTTATGATAATTGGACAGGGTAAGGAGCTTTATTTCAAAATCAATTGGCAAGAACCATATTGGTGAGGTTTCCTATGAATACTAAACTCAAAGAAATAGTCATAAATGGAAGTTAGTCACTATCAATGGATGAAATTAGACTTCTGTCCATTCCATAGTTCATAAGTCTCATAGAAAGGGATATTTATCTATGGAAAGGTATTCCAGTTTCAGAAATAACGCTAAAGGAAGCTAAAAAAATTGAGGTATGGTACAATTGATAGAGTGGGATGGTACTCTATGGTTTGGAACAAGGTTCTTAGAACTAACACTAGCTTTCTTCTCTAGCTAGCAATGTTGAACAGACTCAACACTTTGGATAAGATGCAATCCCTGCCCTCTTCAAAGACATGTATTCTATGTAATCTAAAGGAAGAAACTAAAGACCATCTTTTTTTTTAGTGTGATTTCTCTAAAGAAATTTGGGCAAAAATTTTAAGACTATGTGCTGCTGATCCAAATTTTAATAAACTCTATAACATCCTACTAGAGTTACCCCATCTACATGTTTCTAAATTTGATAGAGCTAATATTCTAATCTCAATTGTTACTTGCACTTAAGCAATTTGGAAGGAGAGGAACTACAAAAGGTTTGAACATAAGTCTATTTCCCTACTCTCTCTTATAGACCTTATTATAGCTAGCATAAGAGAACAACTAACTATAAATCAGTTGAACTCTCACTATATCAGAGGAATAGCTCTCACATGGAGAATCTAGACCCCGCTCTATATTACTCAGTAAATTCATGACTAGAGTTCAATCCCACTACAAATCAGAAATTAAGACCTTATGCACTCATGAATACAAATGACTAATCATGCCTTTACTTATGAATACAAGGGTAAAGGAGATCGGGACTCACCTGTTGAAAGCAGCGTAGTGCTCCCTTCTCAGTCTTCGTCAAAGGTACCTCCCTATCAAATTGAAGAGTCACTATGAGCTCAAAATAATAGAAAAGAGCAAATCTATCTAAGATGCTTACCTAAGTGAGATTTTTTCAGAGCACATCGCTCACTCCTTTGGTTAGCCATGTCTGTAGATTTCAGGAAAAAGGTTATATTATGCCCTAAAATGCTAAGAATCATAGTGATTCTAAAGATAAGACTTACCTGAGATGAGTTCCATTGTGTGTGGATAAAGAAGGAGAAGAAGAACATGACAACCACATTGCTATCCTTGCCATTTGCGTTATGCTTCTCACCCACCCAAATTGGGAAGCTTCTGAAAGCTTTGAGAAAGGAGAAATTAGTTATACCCTAATTATATAATGATAAACTCGCGGCTTCCTCTTTGCGTCATCATTTTTTATATTAACAACATAACTTTGGGTTGCTCTTTATGTAGTAGTTTTTCATATTAGCCTAGTTGTTTTAGTGTATTAAGGGGTCTTTGTGGCAGACCTCTTCTATATGTTAATCCCTTAATTCTTTAATAAAATTTTAAATTTCTAAATAAAGTTAAGATATCATCTCTTTGTATCCTTATTGAGAAAGAGATATAAGGGTCTAAATGAGCAAAAATGTATTATGAATAGATGAACTTAATTAAAGAAAAAATATCAGCGAATTTTTTTTAAAGACAAGAAGAAAAATATGAACATTCTTACAAATAGATTTGGATATCAAAAAGATCCTCACAAAATAAGAAGATTAGAGAGAGAAACTATGGTGGAGAAGAATTACTAACTAATAAATATTGATAACGCCAAAAAGTATATTGGTTAAGTTTTCCAATTGAAAATTAACAAATGATTCTCTAAAAAAAGAGATAAAAGAATAACTCGTTAGACTGAATATTGATAAATGATGATCTAGGCAAAAATTAGAGTAGTCTAATGAAAATTTGTAAACAATAACATATAAAAATAGATAAAATATAATTATAAAGAAATACATACATCAAATAGAAATGACACTTTTATTCCTTGAAGAAAAATAACAAAGAAGGGGTTAAGATAGAGTTGGCAGCAATTTGATTTCTTGGGGTTTTATGAATCAACCTTAGATCAAGTTCTAAAGTTTTTATTTTTATTTTTTTTGCATATTATGGACCTATTGAAGGTTCTCTAGTGTTAATTAATATACATGAAAAATGCACATATTTTCTTAAGTATTTTTTATTTTCGTGTTAAAATTTCTTATTTATTTTCAAGTAATTGTATCTAAATTCACCTTTGATTATAATATTGAAGAATTAGAGACTATTTCAAGAAAAATCAAGGAGAAAATAACAATTCTTAGAGGAAAATAGTTTGGCCATGCATGTGTCCCAACTAAGTTTTATATGGATCAAGTGTTATAAGATATATTATCTAGAATATGATCTATAGAGAAACTATATAGCATTTAAGAAAATACATAGAGTAACACAAATTGGGTCATGATTGTGCTAGAGATTGTTTGTTGAACATATGAGAAATAGGAGGATCCATCAAGAGAAATAGGAAGATCCACGATTTGGGAGGAGGAGCGTGTGAAAAACTGTGTTTCCCTTATAAATGAAGTAAATAAATCCATGGCCTAGGCCACAATTATGATCTGAAACATGTCTAAGGATGTGAAAACATATATATAAAGGAGAAAACTATAAATTTTGCATAACTTTTAGAGACTATACGCTTTAGACACATTTTTTCTCTCTAGAGGTTAAGGTTAACCATTAAAAGGTCCAAGAATCCTTATGAAACCAATTTTAAGTTCATTTTCATCAACAAATAAAGATTTAGACAACATCTTAATAGATCAGGCTATTGATGAAATCTAGATTTTCATATAGATGTATTTCTATCATATTCTCCTAATTTTTATAGTTTCATTATTTTGATTATGAACACTTCTCTATACTTATATGAGGAAAACCCTAGTATTTATTTTTGGATGAATTAATTATCTTAATTTATGAAATGAGATGTATTTATATAGAATGCCTTTGATTAATTTTAACTTGTGATTTAATTATGTTCACAACTAAATCTAGTTTTAATTCACTTGTAGGCACTTGCAGAGAGTTGTCTATGAATGGACTATGATTTGATAGGGGTTAAATGGGGCAACTAAGAGAGATCTATATGATCTTTTTAGTACTGGGGTGGAATCTTTAATGGGATTTCATATATCTTAGTGCATTTAAAGGTGTGCTAATTTGGCAGAAATAGGGGTTAACTAACAAAAGAGTAGATGATTGTAGTTAGAGAGAGTGCAATTGCAATGTCTAGGAGAACTTGCTATTCTAATTTAATAAATCCATTCTAGATTAATCAAATCATGAAATTAAAGGTAATACTATAGGAAGTATTTATCTAAACATTAATATTAGAAATAATTTTTTGATAATTTTCCTATTTATTAGTTCTCTTGATTGCTAATTTAGATTCTATTTTGTTTTATATTTATTTAATCAAAATTCATCAAATCACTCTTTTATTAATTTAGTTTAGACTACTTATTAGTTTTAAGTTTTTCAATCCATGTGACTATCTTAAAGGATTGACTGTTACTTACCATGGTAGTACTTATTAACAAAATCTACATTTTATGTATATATAGTTAAAATTTTTTGAAAGTTTATATGTAGTAAATTAATGATAAGAATATTTGTAACTAGATAGAGAAATAACACCTATCAAGTTTTTGGTAGTTACTGGAGAAGCAATTGGTTTTTAAAAAAGTGATAGACTATTTTTTAATATCATATATTTGTTTTTTAAAATTTCTGATTATGTTTGTGGTACTTTGTTTTGCTTTGATTTCAAGGGTATCGTTGATGTATGGTAACAAGTTGACATTTTATTTTCCTAAAAGAAGACTAGAGCTTGAAAGAACACTTCATCAAAATTGAAGGGAACATATTAAAAATAAATCTAAATTGCACTAGACTTATAGCCTAAATCTATAACGGGAGAGCACAAAATAATGATGACCAAATTATCTCTTATGGGGATGCTTTCTAGTATTTCAAAGTTAGAGATTAATGCTAGTTACTTAGGATAAAACCTAATATAATCCAAATGTTACAAAATTATGTACAAGTCGATAGATAACAAGATAAAGATCCTAATACATATATTACTAATTTCCTATGACATATTCAAGATCAATGGGACCACTAAGGACGTCATTAGCCTAAGGTTATTCCCATTTACATTGATGGATTGGATGAAATAATAGCTAAAAGCATTCCTTGTTGCATCAATTACTATATAAGATAGTATCGAGGAGAAATTTCTTACTAAATACTTTCCACCATCCAAGGCAACGAGGTTAAAGAATGACATCTATTCCTTCCATTAATTTAACGATAAAATTTTATATAAAATAAGGGAGAGATGCTATGACTTCTCTTACATGTTAACTATAGGTAATAACAAAGAAACTTAAAAACCTGAGCTTACAATATAGGATATCTCATGTTATGAGTTTTAAATTCTATAGAGGAGGACATTAAGGAATATAATGTTATTCTAGAAATCCTATAATATAATAAGTTGATTTTAGGGGAATTTCAAGAGGAAAATAATCCTAAAGTATGATGCATAATTCAAAGTGGAGAAATTATCTAAGTTTCTTCCAAAGCAAGTAACCAACTTGATGACCATTGACAAGTATGGGTCTATCCTATAAGGAAGATGAAATATGAAAAGGAAAATAAAATAACCACTTAAAATACTAAAACAATGCAATAATCAAGAAGAAAGTAACATAAGATTAAGTTAAATTTATGTATGAACAATTATGGTTTCTTGGACCAGTAAGAATTTCTAATTTAGATTATGCTCTCTCTCGAGTAACCAATGATGTGGAATGAATTATCTCTCGATTTTAATATATGAATCAAATAATTGAACCTTTAACTTCCATTCCTTCAATTTAATCAATTCTAAGAAAGATATATAAATATTAATAAAACTAGAAGTTTATTAAAACAAAAAATTAATCAATTCAACATATCACATCCTGGGTTCCATCTTGCCTAAATCTATATCCCAATTAGTTCACAGTCAAATATGAAATGACAATAAATAAAAGATAAAATAAAAAAGAAGTCATCATCATTAATCTTGAATCCTTAGTGAAATCTTATTAAATTATTTTTCTTCTTCCATGATTGACTTCTATTTAATCAGTATTTAAAATGGCTTCTAAGTGACTCTTTTCTACTTTCAAACTCTCTCGAGGCCAAAATCTCTCTGTTCTCCCACTTGCATTCCTATAATAATTGAAAACCCTAATTTTTAATGAATAACATGCCATAACAGGGGTCTATATATATACTATGTTATCCTTTACCCTATTATGTAACTTATGTAAAATAGTACACCAAAAGAGAGATATGTATAGTTCATATTGCTTGATCAAGGGTGGAATAGAGGGGTATGTAGGGTGACAAAAAAGAAATATAATGATTCACCCTGGAACACGACCCTAACACAATTGTATATATGTTTCCTATTCAGACATGTACCCAAGGATCATAGAAAGAAGCTTGACTTAAAGTTGATACTTGCATCTTTGTTGTATATGGTGGTGTTCAGTTTGGCTTCAGATTTTATGAACTAGAGAAGAAAAAGGTGGTTAGGAGTTGGGATGTGGTGTTTCAAGAGCACGAGAGAGGTATTGATCTTCTGAGTGGAGATAAATCATTAAGTATAACTTAATAGATGGCATTATTAGTTCTTCGCCAATTCCTTCAACTAATGAGCAACTATAGGTGAAGAAGGTGAAGCATGTAACTAAACACACATTGGTGTTGATCGGATAGAATCTAATAATGATAAGCTACATGAACCACATCTAGATAACACCAGAGATAAATCCATTAAGGATAATAAGTAGGGGAGCAATTGAATCCAACAGCTGATGAAACACAACTTCAAAAGTCAACAAGAGAAAAGACCTTCCACACGGTATCCAAGTTCTAAATACCTGTTACTTACTACTGAGGGGAGCCTAAGAATGTACAAGAGGTTGCATCTTGTGAAGACAAAGATATCTTACTTGTAGCTATGAAAGAAGGGATGGATTCTATGAAGAAGAATAATATATACAAGCTTATTAAGCTTCTAAAAGGTAAAAAGGCATTGAAAAACAACTAGGTGTTCAAGATAAAGAGAGATAGTATTTGGATCATAAACTCGAACAACTAGATGTTAAAACAACCATCTTGTATGGAAATTTGAAAAGGGAGATGCACATGGAGTATCCAAGAGGTTTCAAAGCTACAGGCAAGGAAAATTTGGTCTGTAACTTGAAGAAAAGTCCCTATGGCTTAAAACAAGCTCCAAGGCAATGATATCAAAAGTTTGATTTCTTTATGACGAATCATTGTTTCTTTATATGAAAGATTTGGGACTTGAAAAGATATTTTTGCTATGGAGATAACTCGAGATAGTAAGAACAAGTGATTGTGGTTATCTTAAGAGATATATATTGGATGAGTGCCAGAAAGGTTTAATATGCAGCATCCTAAGCCAATTAGCACATCGCTGGCATCATGCTATAAGTTATGCAAGCATGCATATCCCTCAACAAAAAAAGGAGAAATATGATATTTCCTTTATTCCATACCATCTACAGTAGGGTCTTTGATGTATGCAATAGTGTACACGAGGCTAGAAATTGCTCAAGCTATTGGGATGGTAAGTAGACTCTTGTCAAATTCAGAGAAGGTTCACTAGTAAGTGGTGAAATGGATTATGAGATACTTGAGAGTAACATCAAAGTAGATTTTGTACTTTGGTAATGGTGAGCCAACTCTATAAGGAGATCTTGATGGAAGAAAATCCACTTCAGGTTTTTTGTTCAACTTTGCAAGGGAAGTCATCTCATGGCAATCGAAACTACAAAAGTGTGTGACTTTATCTACGACTAAAGTAGAATATGTAGTTGTAGTGGAAGCTTGTAAGGAGATGCTATGGCTAAAAAGTTTCCTTCTGGAGTTAGATGTGAAACAAGAAGACTATGCAGTGTTTTGTGATAATCAAAGGCTATTGACTTGAGCAAAAATACAATTTATCATTCCCATCTGTGATAAAAGATCAATAATTAATGTTGAAGAAGGTTCATACAGATTTGAATGGTACTGATATGTTGACTAAAGTGGTCCCTAAAAACAAGTAAAAGCTTTTTTATAAGCTTATCAGGTTATATCTTAAGTAAATGATGGAGCATAACGTGTTTTCCTAATATTTAGGCTGGAGGGGGAGATTGTTGAGTTTCCAGCACCATTTTAAGACATTCGATGATCGTAAACAAATTTGTGGTTCGTTTATTAACTTACATGATCATGTAAATCAACCTTATAAGTATCTATAAACATATAAAGATACACGACTGTGTGTGGAGACTGTGTAACTCTTTATAATCATGTATGCTTACGAATGAGGCAACGTTAGAAAGATATATGGTTACTTACATGGTCGTGTAAGTGACTGTGTAAATTACAAAAAAAAATTATTTCCTGATACAAAAGAGAAAAAGACGTAGGTTTTGGTAGAGAGCGCAACCACAATGTTTAAAAGTGAGAAAAAATAGAAAGAGGGAAAAGAGTGTTGTATTCTTATCTTTGTTTGATTGTTTTGAGGATTTGTTTGAGTGATTATTGGTTGTGATATAAATTTTGATTTTAATCATGAAACTTTGTAAGACAACTTGTTGTTTTAAGGGTGAGAGATCAATATTTTTGTAAATCCTTATTAAGTTTAGTAGGTTTAATTGTCAGTTTCCTTGTGGTTTTTCCCTCTACACTGGAGGTTCCATGTTAAATGTTGGTATTTATTTCATCGTTTAAATTGTTATTGTCATATTTTTCTACTGTTGCAACTTGAAGAATTCTTTCTTGTCACTAATATTTTGTTGATCTTTTAGAGTTTTGTGTATTTTCTGCCAATATTAACTTTGGATTTAAAAGCAATTCTCTTTTTAAGTAGTTTAGTTCTTCTCTAGAGATTAATGGACTATGATTAGTCCAATTGTCTTGTCAAAACTAATTTGAATTCTCTTTTTTCTACATGCATTTATATTAAAGAGTAAATATGACCCCTTTTAAGACCGTAAGACTGATCCCTTTGGATCTTGATCTCTTATGAACGTCACTGTGTTTATTGTAAACTCATTAAGGACTTAAGAGTATTGATATTGAAAAAACTTTGAGGTTTCTTGAATTTTATTGATGTTTTAAGTGGTCTTACTACGAAAGAACTAATGGGGCTACAATATAATTATGAGACATTTCTATCCTGATCCTTCTCTCTTAAAGAATTAGACAATATTATTCATTTACAACTGAATAAGTCTTTAATTCGTGAAGTTAAGCATCAGTTTTGTCATATGGCAATCTTCAATTAGCATTGTGCCATTTAGAGATTTTTAATTAGATGAAAGATACAAATACAAAAAAGGGAAAATTATTGTTGAGTGACCTCCACTCAATTTAAAAGATGTAAAAAAGAATAATATGGGAGAAAAAGGAAGTCAATAACAATTAAAAGGGTAAGACAAGACTCATTGTTCCATTTATTTCCTACATGGATCAGAAATAGAGGATCTCAAACTTTAGGAGGCGGTTAATTCGTAATAGTAATAGGAATGAGAATAAATATAGCAAGAGCAAGGAATGAGAATGGATATTATCATTATAATTATGATAGTTGGTTAAGAAGAAGGAATGATTACCATTACTATATTAATTAATTAAAATATTGTAATTAATTAAATACAATATTTTAATTAATGAATAAATTATATTTTAATTAATTAAATTGAAACTAATTAATCAATTATTTTTAATTAATTATAATGTAATAAATAAATAATAACAATATAATTTATTATATTGTAAATTTATTATATTTTACTTAATTAATTAATTACAATATTTTAATTAATGAATGAATTATATTTTAATTAATTATATTGTAATTTAATTAATTACAATATTTAATTAATGAATAATTATATTTTAATTAATTAATTATAATGTAATAAATAAATAAATAAATAATTACAATGTTTTAATTAATGAATGAATTATATTGTAATTAATTAATTAATTATATTTCAATTAATTAATGCAATTAATTAATTAAAATATAATTCATTCATTAATTAAAATATTGTAATTAATAAATTAAAATATAATTCATTCAATAATAATTACAATATTTTAATTAAAGAATGAATTATATTTTAATTAATTAATTAATTTTGATTAATTATAATGTAATTAATTAATTAATTAACTAATTAATTATATTGTAATTAATTATATTATATTTAATTAATTAGTATTAAAAATATTTTAAAAAAGAGCCACTACTAAAGAAAGAGTTTCATTCCTTTACTAAATGAAGGGTATAGACGATTCCCTAAAAATGATATATAAAATTATTGCTCCTATAATAATAATCAACAACCAATCATTCATTTTTTATTCTTTACCTTCCCAAACCCATCAATCAAGCACCCTCTTAGATATTTCCTTTATGACATGTTTGGTTGAGTGGAATAAATATTCTATTACTGATGTATTCTTAATGAATAGTTATTCTTTTGTTTAGTTAAAAAGTAACATATAGAAAAACTAATCTCGAGTTTAGTTATTTCTACATTTTCAGAAATAGCTAAAGATACCTACCCTTGTCATTATGTATTTCGTGAAACGCGGAATAAGAAAAGACAAATTTTCACCATATTTTATTACTATTATTGTTTTTGTTATTGTTGTTGTTATTATCAATAATTTTATTATAATCATTATTGTTGTTGTTGTTGTTATTGTTGTTATTATTA
>JANSVB020000044.1:6126980-6142404 GCA_025504935.2 Erythroxylum haughtii
TTAAGAAGAATTGAGTTTGATTGAGAATAAGTTTCCAAATGGTCTTGATTTGTATAAAATTGAATAAAGATGAAAGGCATGAAAAAAGAAAGAAAAAAATTTATACCAGATTAGATTGGTAATGTCTAAGGTTTTCAACGTTGAACGCTAGTTTTTCCAAAGTGTTTGTGTTCGGATGTCGAAGTTCAGTTTTTTACTTAAGCGAGTTGTCTTTGCAAATTCAAGCCAATTCGATTCCGCTTTCGATTTTTGTTTCCGCATTTTGTTATCCGATTTTCCGATACGATTCATTTTTGAATTGCTTTCGATTCGTTTTGCCTTCGATCCAATTTGTATACTTTGACTTTTTCCTTATGTTTCGTTCTTTCGTATTTGAATTCCTTTGTTTTTGTTTCCGTTCGTCCGTTTTCTGGTTGGGGTCCGGTTCCGAGATCGGGTCACAACAGGTCATGTCGAATTTTCAGTAGAATATAAAAAAAAGATTTACTACGGGTTTTGGTGGGATTAAGCCTACTCATTCCCTAGTGCCTACACGGTCCAAAAGGTAGGTCATGTCATAAAATAATAAAATTATTGACTTTCCCAATTAAACTCTTTGTGCTTCTACTTTTTAAGCCCAATTCTCAATTTATTGTGTTTTGGTATATTGTTGTGAATCTAAAAATGTCCCTTATAATGAGACTAGTTTTTAGCCAAAGGAGAAGAGACTATTGTTTAAAGGTAAAGAAAAGAAAATGATAAATTATTAAATATAATAGTTATAAAGGACATGTCAAAGGATGGCACTATTGGAGTGTCATGCCCTGAATTTTCATCTAGTTTTTATCAATTACTATTTAGTCCCACTAATTTATATCTTACCCATATAGTGTGCTTTTCTAAATTATTTTTATTTTTGAGTTTGAATTTTTAAGGGTTTGTATTTTGGTGTTTAAAAGAGGAAAATTTGATTTTCGTTAGAATTAGTTTAATAAGGATAGATTTTAAGAATAATTAATAAAAATTGGAAATAAATATGGTTTCCTCAAATTTTAAGAGAAATAATTAAGAATAATTGATGGTAGCGAATAAATTGAAGGAAAAAGTGTTAGAGATGAGCTAAATTGCATTTATTAGAGAAAATCATTTTGAGGTCATGAGTGTGCTAATTAGGAGTTAAAATAAGTGATATGTATTGAAATAAAAAATAAATAGTGGATGGACAAATAAGGATATATAGAAAAATAAGTGGAAGAAGGCTCATTAAGGGTATAATTGGAATTTCATATTATGGAGCATGGATGAAATTTTTTTTTTAAAGTATGTTATTAAGGTTTTCATAGTTACAAACAAGATGATTTGGGATAGAAGCGGACGACACTCTTAGAGGAGAAGAGGAAGAGAGAGTGAAGGATAAAAAGGAGTTTAGAGAAAGAAAAAGACTTGATTTCCAACAATATGTGAGTGGGATTGCATCCCTTCCTAAACCCCACTTGAAACAAACTTTTTTGTGACTATTTTGAGCAAATTTTTTTGGGGATACTGATCTTTCATAGCTATTTATTCGTTTTCTAATTGGTTATAAAAGGGTTTGAGGAAACATGATTTAGTTTGTGAGATATAGGTTGGTAAGTGTAGCTATTTTATTTTGGACATAAAAGACTAAGCTGTATTTCTCTAATTATTTTAGGAACAAGAGATGTGTATCTAATAAAGTGTAAAACATAAGAGTTTTAGATATACATGTTTAGTTTATTTCCACAAAAATAAACGTGTCTAAATTTTACATGTTGAGAGATATGGTTAAGTTTCCACCCATTTTTATCAATTTCTAACAATTTCTAATTTTCAACTATCACAAACCATCAACAATTTCCATTTTTATCAATTTCCAATTCCACACAATCACAAAACATACATTAACAACTTCCATTTTTATCAATTTCTTCCAATTTCCAATTTCCAATTTCCAATTTCCAACAATCACAAAGCATACATCAACAATTTCCATTTTTATCAATTTCCAATTTCACACAATCACAAAACATACATCAATAATTTCCATTTTTTTAAATTTCTAACAATTTTCAATTTCCAACAATCACAAAACATACATAAACAAATTCCATTTTGAACAAGTTCCAATTTCTCATAATCACAAAACATACATCTACAATTTTCATTTTTATCAATTTCTAATTTCCAACTATCACAAACATACATCAACAATTTTCATTTTTATCAATTTCCAACAATTTCTAATTTCACACAATCACAAAACATACATTAACAACTTCCATTTTTATTAATTTCTAACAATTTTTAATTTCTAACAATTACAAAACATACATCAACAATTTCTATTTTTATCAATTTTCAATTTCCCACATTCACAAAACATACATCTACAATTTCCATTTTTATCAATTTCTAACAATTTCTAATTTCCAACTATCACAAACAATACATCAACAATTTCCATTTTTATCAATTTCCAACAATTTCCAATTTCACACAATCATAAAACATACATTAACAACTTCCATTTTTATCAATTTCTAATAATTTCCAATTTCCAACAATCACAAAATATACATCAACAATTTCCAGTTTTATCAATTTCTAACAATTTCTAATTTCCAACTATCACAAACAATACATCAACAATTTTCATTTTTATCAATTTCCAACAATTTTCAATTTCACACAATCATAAAGCATACGTTAACAACTTCTATTTTCTCAATTTCTAACAATTTCCAATTTCTAAAAGTCACAAAACATACATCAACAATTTCCATTTTTATCAATTTCCAATTTCACACAATCACAAAACATACATCAATAATTTTCATTTTTATCAATTTCTAACAATTTCCAATTTCCAACAATCACAAAACATACATCAACAAATTCCATTTCCAACGAGTTCCAATTTCCCACAATCACAAAACATATATCAACAATTTCCATTTTTATCAATTTCTAATTTCCAACTATCACAAAACATACATCAACAATTTGATAAAAATTGTTGATGTATAATTACAAAACATACATCAACATTTTCATTTTATTATAAAAACCAATAATTAATTTGATAAAAATCATGTGAGAATACAAAAAGTATATATATGTTATGTATGGTATCATAATTTTCAAATTAAGAGTTACAAAATTTTCAATTTGATTCAAAGGATCTTAACTCTTAACAATAGCCCTTTTGCATTGCCAATTAAACCAATGCAAGTTCAATTTCTAAATCTGTTGATTTAAAAACGGTTTTCATTATATTCTAATTTTGTGCCTTAAATTGCAATTTTTTTTGGTCAACTTCCAAGTTCCAAAGTAAACATGTTTCATTATGTTATAATTTATGTCCTTAAATAGATTAAACTTAAAGATTCATTTCTATGATAATTTACAACTTCCTCTTGACTAAACCAAACCGTGACCAACCATGATCATGAACCAACACAAATGACAAATTTATTTCAAAATTCAGATACATAAACACAACCAATTCAATTTAGTATTCAGATCACATTTCAACTCCAACTAATTCATTTCAGAATCAGATACACAAACATAACCCAACCAATTCAGTATCCATAATCTCAGATCACGCAACAAAACATTCATCACAAAAAACACCGTTCAACTCCAACACCGTGCATCATTCAACCAAAACCATAATCTTAATTCCAACATTCCAATGATCTAATCCAAGACAACAAAAATTCTAATTAAGCATGAAAATTTTGAAATCAGAAAAAAATCACAAAACCAACTTCGGGTCTTTGGCGGATCATCGGGTTTTGTCATGGGTCAGACTTCAGACACGTCTCCAGTGGCTTCAGACGCGTCTCCGGTGGCTTCGGTGTGGTGTAATGGTGTTGCAGTGTGGTGGCTTCGGGCGGTGTAGGCGGTGGTATCTTCGGGTCCTCGTGGAGGAAGCATCTTCAATTGATGCCAAGGGAGGAGCCGAGGAGGATGAGCGAAGGAGGAGAGGCAGATACTGGGGAGGGGCAGAGACTGTGACGGTAGCAGCAGTAAGAGGCAACAAAGAAGAGGCGGGCAACGTGACAATGAAGAAGAGGCGGGTGAACGAAGAAGAAGAGCGAAAAAGAGTCGAGGGTTGGAGGGATTTTGGGTTATTTTTTAAAAAATACAATTTGGTCCTTGGATTTTTTGAATTTTATGGTACCGCCCGGTATGTTCCTGTGCTGTCGATACCGGTTGGTATCGAATGAAAACAATCAGTACCAACCAGTATTTGAGGCTGGTACCAATGATGTCGATACTGTTTCGTTTTTCGACCGTACTGGCCGGTACCGTCCGAAATGATATGGTATCCTAAACACTGGGTAAGTCACCTTCGCTAAACTGAAATATTTATAATTTAAAAATTATCTAAAATAGTATTTAATGTTAATCAATACTAATAGTAACTGTATTAAAAATAAATGCAATACTAATAGTAACTGTATTAAAAATAAATGCAATACTAAATTCCATACGATATTCATATATTTGAACTTGACATGTACGTCAGATGCGATTTTGGATACGATGGATCATTTACTGCCTGAAAGACAGAATCCAACTAAGCAAGCACTCAAAGCTGCAAAGGAAAGTAGTCATCGACAGCCCAATAAACCGCGAGTGGACCAAGTTTTAGGAACTAAAAGTTTCTTCAAATTTTAGTTAGCTCTTGCACTGCCGTTCTTGGACTCTCTTCGCCTAGTGGAATTGGTCCCTGACTCCCTTCCCTCAACGTCACTTTCAACGACCCAGTGATTTGGGCTGCAACCTAAACCGGCAAATCATTAGTTTGACCCTTGGACAAAAGATGGGAGATATGCACGTTGACCCCAGATATTCACTGTAACCAGAAGCAAGCAGCAAGCAAAGAATGGAGTGGTGTGTTTCTATTCCAAAAGTTGAACTTCATGCCCATCTGAATGGCTCCATCAGAGACTCTACCCTTTTGTATGCCTTCTACACTCCCTTTTTTTTTTTCCCTTGTGCTCTTGTTCAAAGATATATTTTCCTTTCCTATGTAATGCGTTCTTTTCTGTTTTGTTTGTAGTTATCAATTTGTTATATGGTCAATCATTATATTCATTTACTTACTTAAACTCGGGGTAGGAAGAACTTGATTGTGTAGTTTCTTTCTGATGTTTAAGATGTTCAAGTTCCAATTAGTGGACCAAAAATTGTCGGTAGCTTTAGAGGTGAACAAAATTTTATTTTCTGTCCTGAATTTCTCCTGTTTTTGTTTTACTTTTCTTGTTTGTTCCCTTTTTTTCTTTCCGATTCTATACAGAGAACTTGCCAGAGGATTGGGTGAGAAAGGCATCGTTGTTTCCTCGGACGTGCAAGATGTTATCATGAAAAGTACGTTCATTGTTCTTTTTTCTAATCACTCGTGTGTTTAGTTGCCGAGAGTTGTGGGAAAAAAGTTTTTGTTCAAGTTAACTTCACGTTTTGATTATTAGTTGGTCAGTTGCTCATCTGTTTGAGCTTTTAAGTTGCAATATGCCTTCATCATATTACGCATCAACATTGCCCTTGAGATTGAAAGCTTAGTTCTTCCCATAATTCAGTTCAATTTTCTGACCTAATGTTTTACTCAGTTTGGCTTTTGTCTGTTGACATGTATTGTTTTTGAAACCTTTATTTGCTTCTGATCAGATGATCGATCTCTGAGTGAGGTGTTCAAATTATTTGACCTGATTCATGTAATTACCACGGATCACCAAACTGTTACAAGGATCACAAAAGAAGTATGTTAATTGCCCCATTTTTTGTATCTCATGTTTGAACCCAATTACCTCTACTTCTAAATTGATTCCCTTAACAGGTGGTTGAAGATTTTGCTTTGGAAAATGTTGTATATTTGGAGCTAAGAACCACTCCAAAGGTACTTTACTATAAATAATTTGCTTTGGAAAATATAACTCAAGCTTTGACATTCTAGTTTTCTTGTCTCTGAGACCTCTGTATTGAGTTTCTCTTGATATTAAAATTTGTGCTTTGTGCATTATCCAGAGAAATGATTCTATAGGAATGACTAAACGCTCTTACATGGAAGCTGTGGTGGAAGGTTTAAGAGCTGTTAGTGCCGTTGACATTCATTTCACCCCACATGATTTGGATGCTAGAACTTACGTGAATTCTGCGAACGATACATTTCATGGAACTTCAAGGAAAAAGATATATGTCAGACTTCTTCTGAGCATTGACCGTCGTGAGACCACTGAATCTGCAATCGAAACTGTATGTTGGATCAAGTGGCAGTTGTATGTTAATAGTTCTGAATTGATTATTCTTGATTTCTGTTCCCACTATAATATAGGTTAAGCTTGCTTTGGATATGCGGGATTTTGGAGTAGTTGGTATTGACCTTTCTGGAAATCCTATTGTTGGGGAATGGTACATCTTACTGGCAGAAGTTCCTTATCATCAGATAAATAGCTGTTTGTGACTGTTACATATGAACTACGATATCTAATCACTATTCCATTCAATGAAGGATCACATTCTTGCCAGCATTGAAGTTTGCCAGGGAACAAGGTCTCTATGTAACTCTTCACTGCGGAGAGGTTTGTTTGTTTTCCTATTCTGATACAGACTACTCAGAAAAGGTTATATTTCCTCTTAGTGGTGAAATTACTCTTTTTGTTTATTTTGTAACTTAGTGCATTTAGGTACCTAATCATGAGGAAATCCAAGCAATGCTCTACTTCCTACCACACAGGCTTGGCCATGCGTGTTGCCTTGGAGAGAAAGAACAATGGATGTTAAAATCATCTAAAATACCGGTAGGATACCTAGATCACTTCCATTATTTGGCATTAAGCACATACGAATATATCTCCAAGCACATTGATAGCAATTTTTAAATTGGTCTAAAGGTTTTTGATTGACCTACAGAAAATATAGAATATTTTAGTTTCTGTTAAAAGTGTACCCTATCTCTATTGCTTCTATGTGTCTTTCCTTGTTCTTCCACAGTTATCTACAGTGCAGGGAAATGATCTAGTTATAGCTCGCTAAATCCATTGTTTTTCCAATTTGGGTGAACTTTTGCAGGTCGAGATCTGTTTGACATCCAATATCAGGACTAACACTATTTCTTCACTGGACATACATCATTTTGGTAAGATTTCTGTTTCTGATTTAATCTGTTATATTTCATATATCTGCCCTCACAATTAAGTTTTACGTTCTAGCAACAGAGGCATCAGGATCTCATGAGCATAGTTAGCTTTTACTAGTGCTTATTTTTAACATTCTGCGTTACGATGCAGCTGATCTGTACATGGCGAAGCATCCTCTGGTTCTGTGCACCGATGACACTGGAGTTTTCTCCACCAGCCTTTCCAAGGAGTATAATATCGCTTCTTCTGCATTTGGTATGTAGATGTTTAAAAGGGCTGAACTGAAAGATATGAGATGATGTGTGATATATTATTACTCATTATATACGTTTCTTCTGACCCCATAGGTCTTGGAAAGAGGGAATTGTTTGAGCTTGCAAGAACTGCAGTTGATTTTATATTTGCTGATGCTAGCGTGAAGCAGGACCTAACCGAGATGTTCAATTCAGCAGCAAAGAAGTTGGACCTCTGATTTGGACATGACATTTTCACATCCCAGTAGTAGCAATTGTCTAGGAGAGTAGGACTATTCAATCCAATCATCTCAGTTGCCAGGTTTCTTAATTTATTTGGTGATTTGTGGTGGCGTAGATGATTGAATAATGTCTCGAAACCAGGTTTATTTATTTTGGACTTGCTCCTGAAAATTGTCTTTAGTGCATTTTTAATAATCACAAAAGCTTGTGATTTTCCACTGAAAGCCTGGCAGACAAAGTTGATGCCGGCTTCCGTCTCTGTGGTTTCTATCGTCCTTCTCGATGCCGTTGGTGTTCTTGTGTTTTCTGATGGAATCCGCTTGACGAACTCTTTCTGGATAATGTCACTTTTCCTCCGTTCAAAATTATAATAAATCACTCTCCCACAACTCAACTCAACTCAACTCAACACCACACCCTAACCTAATTCTCTTTGAGAGGATGAAAAGTTGCAGTAGTTGATTACAAATATTTTATTTTTAGTTATTAATTCAACAACGATGTATTTGAATATTATATGTATTTTATTTAGTTAAAGGTAAGAAATTGAGATAATTATTTTTCTGATAAAATATGCATTTATGAAAATTGATTGCGTCATTATAATTACATTAGAGACTTATGGGATGTTTAGTTCATATGTTAAAATAAATATGGAATGGTCATTCTTAGGATTAGAATATACGAGGAATAGAACGAAATATGTATTACTTAGTTTGGTTTATTCCTAAGAATGAAATATGTATTACTTAGTTTGGTTTATTCCTAAGAATTTCTAATGATGATGTATGCTAATATTTGATTTGAAAATATAAATTTGAGATGACAAAGAAATAATTAATAAAAAGATTAAAATATTTATTATAGTCTTTATTATTATTATTGTTATTATTATTAATTTTTATTATAATAATAAAAAGAAGAAGAAAATTAAATAATAATAATAATAATAAATTAATAATAAAAAGAAGAAGAAGAAAATTAGTAATAATAACAATAATAAAAAGAATAATAATAATATCGATAATAATAAGAAGAAGAAGAAAATTAATAATAATAATAAAAAAAAGATTGGCTTTTATTTATTTTACATTTTACAAAATAAACAAAATTAGGGAAATAACTTTAGTTATTTTTAAAAGTGCAGGAATAATTAAACATGTGATTAGTTATTTTATATATTATTTTTAAGGTAATAAAGAAAAAAAAGATAAATATAATAGCTATTAGTATCTTCTCAGTTAGCTACAGTACGAGGAGTCTCGGAACGACATCGTTTGGGACGCATTATAAAAGTCGAAACAGGAGTCCGTTCAAACTTCAAAAGCCAAAACCGGCCGTGAACTTTCAGTTCCATTTTGCGTTTCCTGTCTCTCTCGACACATTTTCTCTCTCGTGCGTTTTTCTATTTTCGGTTAATTCCTACTCTGTCTTTCTGAGCTCCTTCCATTAATCTAACGCCCCACCACTCTCTCTCTCGCTCTCTCTTTCTCTCTGTAACTCTACACTCTCACCCACCCCCTTCTCACTCACACATTTATCTCCCTCCCTTCGACCAGGATAACTGCCAACCGTCGCTACCGGCGGCGGTATCCAGTCTTAGACACTGCCATCGGATCAAGCCTCCGCGGAGCTCTCGCTCTTCCGGAGCAATGTCTTGGGGATTAGGCTGGAAACGCCCGTCGGAGATCTTTCGCCTGTCGCTCAATTACGGCACCGAGGAATCCGGCGACGATCTTAACCGTATTTCAACTTCATCTTCGTCCACTTCGTCTTCGACGTCGCCATCGCAAGATCAGGAGCTCGGATTCCGGATTGATTTGGATTGGACGGCGGGAGATGACGAGGACCAGGTGGCTCTGCGATTGCAGTCCCAGCTGATGGTGGCGTTGCCGCTGCCGCAGGATTGCGTGACAGTGGAGTTGAAGACCCAAGAGGATACAGAGGAGGAGGGAGGGAGTGTGGGAGTCAATATGGAGGTGGTGAAGAGGAGAGAGCCGTTGCGTGGGATCATCATGATAAAGTCGGGTTCGGGTCAGCAGAGTGATGGTGTTGGTGTTCTCACCAGACTGTTGAGATCCAATTTGGCTACATCTTCCGAGCATTGGAGGACCGTAACCTTGCTTAGTCTCTCTGGTTGTGGTTTGTCGGTAATGAATATCTCTTCTCTTTTCATTTCTATTACGAGTGTAAAACTGTTTTGTGGACAAACTAATATTATCTGGAGAGACAGTTTCGATAGTTCATTAATTCCTTAGATTGCATGTAATTGGAGGCATCGTATCTTTTACAGGCACTTCCGGCGGAGATTATCCGACTGCCACTTCTTGAGAAATTATACCTTGACTATAATAAACTCTCAGTTTTGCCTCCTGAGCTTGGTGAACTCAAAACGTTGAAAGTTCTCAGCGTTGATTACAACTTGTTGATTTCAGTTCCTGGTAAGACTTGTGTTCTGATTTATGTGATTGGCATAACTATTATGTTGTGTCGATGATTCAAAAATTAATGTCAGTTATCTTTTCTTATCATGCGGCTTGAATGTTAAGCAGTGGAACTGAGACAATGTGTTAGAATGGTGGAACTTTCATTGGAACACAACAAGCTTGTTCGTCCACTTCTTGATTTCAGGTCATTTATCTGATAATCGATGCTATTGATTTCAGGTCATTTATCTGATAATCGATGCTAATATGCTGCTTTAATACTCTCTGCCTAATGTCTCTCTCCTGTGTACCTGCAGAGCTATGGCTGAGTTACAAATTCTTAGGCTATTTGGTAATCCACTGGAATTCCTTCCAGAAATTTTGCCACTTCACAAGCTGCGCCACTTGACTCTGGCCAATACTAGGATTGTAGCAGATGAGAATTTAAGATCAGTTACTGTTCAAATAGAGGTATTGATTTTGGGGAAGCTATAATGTTTGTATCCCAGGATGCTGTTTGCTATAATCTAATGGGAGGTGTGATATAATTATTCCACTAATCATTCTTCTGTTTGGTTGTCTGACAATTGTTTTGCATTACATTGTTATTCCATTATATTCTCTATTTGTTTCTAATAAGTTACATCATGTCAAACATGCCTTAGTTGTTTTATCAGTACTTGGTTTGGAACTAATTTTTAAAAAAATGATAACTACAGATGGAGAATACTTCCTATTTTGGCACATCTAAACACAAACTAAGCGCCTTCTTCTCCCTTATATTCCGCTTTTCTTCCTGTCATCACCCTTTGCTTGCTTCTGCACTGGCGAAAATAATGGAAGATGAGGGAAATCGTGCAGCAGTTGGTAAAGATGAGAATGCAGTGCGACAACTTATTAGTATGATAAGTAGTGACAATCATCACGTGGTCTGTAGGCAACTTCCTCATGTTGAGTTGATAATTTCTTGCTTTCTTGTTCATACATTGACACTTCTCAAGCTTCTGCTTCATCATAGGTTGAACAAGCATGCTCTGCACTATCCTCTCTCTCTGGAGATGTTTCTGTGGCAATGCAATTGATGAAATGTGATGTGATGCAACCAATTGAAACAGTACTGAAGTCAGTTGCAAAGGAAGAATTAATTTCTGTATTGCATGTTGTGGCCACCTTGGCTTTCCAATCTGATACTGTTTCTCAAAAGATGTTGACAAAGGATTTGTTAAGAGCATTGAAATTGTTATGCGCACATAAAAAACCAGAGGCATGTATCTTTCCTCCTTGTTGCAGTTAACTGGTTCTGGTTCCTAGTGTATTTTTGTGCTGTTCCCTTATACGGTCTCATCTGTTGGCAGGTGCAAAGATTAGCATTATTAGCTGTTGGAAATTTGGCCTTCTGCTCTGAGAATCGCCGTATCCTGATCACCTCTGAAAGCCTAAGGGACCTTCTTTTACGCTTAACAGTCACATCTGAACCACGTGTCAATAAAGCGGCGGCTCGTGCTCTTGCCATTCTTGGTGTGTTCATTGATCCAGTTCCTACAAACTTTTCAGGAAAGGTTTAGGGGTTGAATATCTAGTTCAACAGTCAATAAATTCTTGACAAATTTCTATTCTTGTCCAGGGGAAAATGAAAACCTGCGCCGTGCTGTAAGGGGAAGACCAGCTGCAAAGCAGGGACTGCGCATACTTGCCATGGATGGAGGAGGAATGAAAGGTCTGGCGACTGTGCAGATTCTGAAAGCAATTGAGAAAGGAACTGGTAAGCGCATACATGAATTGTTTGACCTTATATGTGGCACATCAACGGGTGGCATGCTGGCCTGTGCTTTGGGTATTAAGCTAATGACTTTGGATCAGTGTGAAGAAATCTACAAAAATCTTGGTATGCTACTTAAAAATTTAAAGGTTACACAAAATTTTGTTTATTCCTATATTTGTCCCCCTGTTTCTCAAAAGTCCCTCTTCAGGAAAACTTGTCTTTGCTGAACCCGTTCCAAAGGACAATGAAGCTGCAAGTTGGAGGGAGAAGTTGGATCAACTATACAAGAGTTCATCGCAGAGTTTTAGAGTAGTAGTGCATGGATCTAAGGTAACGTTTATTCCTTTCATTTCTCGGCTTAATTTCTTTCGTTCACAATTTATTTTATAGATTCTATGTCTCTGAATTACGTATATACATAGGCATGACTGTATTTTTTAGAATGCACAAAAACGTGAGGATGTGAAGAGCAGAGGCTATCTTTACTCAGTTCTTGTTCTTTAGTGATGAGAGGAATAGGGATAATTTTGGTGTTTGTTAATTCTACAAATTGTATGAATGAATTTCTGTTATTGCGATAATCTTGAGTTACCACCAATACAGCATTCCATCCTGCAGCATAGTGCAGATCAATTTGAGAGACTGTTAAAGGAAATGTGTTCAGATGAGGATGGAGACCTTCTAATAGATTCAGCAGTGAAAAGCATTCCCAAAGTTTTCGCTGTATCAACTTTGGTCAGTGTGACGCCAGCCCAACCATTTGTATTCCGAAATTATCAGGTTAAGTCAGAGAATTCCTGTAACTTTTTAATAGATAATAGTCTATTATTCAAAGTTTCAACTTATTAGTTCGGCTGCTTGGATACGTCTCTATTGTTAGTGCAATCTGGGTGGTTTACAATATTTATACCTCCTGTTTTCACATTGTTTTTCTTGCCTTATGCTTTCAATTTGCAGTATCCTGCCGGAACATGTGAATCACCCTTCCCAATTTCAAAAAGCTCTTGAGCTATTATTTTAGGATCACCTACAACTGGAGCTTCAGTTGGCCACACACGTTGTGCTTCTGTTGGGAGCTATAAGCATCATGTTTGGCAAGCTATAAGAGCTTCATCAACTGCTCCATATTATCTTGATGATTTCTCGGATGGTATACTGCTGTTGTGCTCTTTCATAGTTTGTTTTTCTCCTCAACAAATAAAAACTAATATTTTGCTTTATATGCTAACTTTATGATAATTCTATAGGGATAAATCGCTGGCAAGATGGTGCTATTGTGGCAAATAATCCTACCATTTTTGCAATAAGAGAAGCACAACTTCTTTGGCCTGATACCAAAATTGATTGCTTGGTCTCCATTGGCTGTGGTTCTGTACCAACAAAGGTGCATTGAGAAATTTCCAACCCTTATTCCTTATCTTAATAATTTTCTTAATTTTCTTGGAATTTGAGCTGTAGCTATCCCTGGCTGTTTAGAAACTTGTTTTGTCTATGTTCATAGTGGCTCTCCTCTCAACTATGCATCCCAAATTCAAAAAAGAAAAGAACTGGAGTGGTAGATTGTTGATGAGATTTGACTTTTTATTCAAAAAAAAAAAGGAAGAATTTTGAATGAAGTTCTTTTTATAAAATCAACCCAGTTTGTAGTTTTCAACATGTCATCTAAATGACAAAGCTTTGGCAGGGGTTGCTGTAGTTCTGTATACATTTTTATGGTTTGTGATGGGAATTTAATTGGACAATTATTATACATACCATAAGAAATCTACTCTTTATGGTGGAGTTACAACTTGTATTATAGATGAAATAATGCCACCATAGAAACTCTTGTGGATATTTCAAAATTGATATTTCCAGGTGCGGCGAGGTGGATGGCGTTATCTAGATACTGGGCAAGTGCTGATTGAGAGTGCATGCTCCGTCGATCGGGTGGAAGAAGCATTAAGCACATTGCTTCCTATGCTACCAGAAATACAGTACTTTCGTTTTAATCTAGGTAAATATAATGAAGTTTGTGGAATTTTATTGTTTGTAAACTTAGATCATTTCTCTTTATATCTTCTCATGATGTGTGGATAATTTCCTATAATCTTCTAATAGTGGACTCTTCACTAAATAGTTAGTGAAAAAGTCAACATTTTCAATTAGACTTGTATATTTTTGTCCTCACAGTTGATGAACGTTATGGCATAGAGCTCGAAGAGACTGACCCAGCAGTCTGGCTAAAATTGGAAGTTGCAATTGAGGATTATATCCAGTCTAATCCTAAAGCCTTAAAAATGTATGTGAAAGACTAATTTTACCCTATCAACTCGATGATAAGCTGTCAAAAAATTTGAAATCTCTACATTTCCTCAAGCCAAAGATGTCACCTGCTGGTATTGCCATCATATTCTCTCAATCAACTGTTTAGGATAATTCTTAATACTCCTTTTACTGAATACGAAGCTCTTTTCATGTTATGATATTATATGGAAGTGGCCCTTCTTTAGGTTGGAGACGCAATGTACTACTAGTTGAAGCTTTGCATAGCCCAGATTCAGGGAGGATTATACATCATGCTCAGGCCTTAGAGTCATTTTGTGCTAACAATGGCATAAGAGTTTCTCTGATGCTTGGAGCAGTAGGAATCCATAAGACAGCTCCAGCAACAACATTTCCATCTCCATTTACCTCACCTCTGATTAGTGGAAATTTAGATTCCTGATATGTGGAAATTTGTGAAAGATATTGATTTGAATGTCATTTCTTAGCATAAAATTTGACATACTAAGACATCTCTAAATCAAAGTCGAGCTTTTGAGTAAAGAGAAAATGTAAAAGATAGAAAACTAATGAATATACTGTGATTATCCATCAGCTTTCATCACTCATCGAATTTTCTTTTCTTGTTTTTCTTAGGGAATGCATAGTTGTATTGTAACTTTACAAAGTACACTTGGATTTTCTGGGTTTTTGGATTATGATATTATCAATTTTCATCTTTTTCCATTGCATGACTTTATTTCTCTTCAATATTTGGCAGGAAATGGAGAAATTGCCAAGAGAAGAAAATTGATATGCCTCTTTTTGGAGAAAATTCAATTCTCTCCATCATTGTAACTTTGTGTGGTCTTGTATTTTTCATTTTTTAGGTTGTGCATCGGCATTCGTCATATTCATGGATTGGGAAAAGTTGGTTCCAAACAAAACAGAGAATCAGGCTATAGCTGCAATAATAACTCCCACAGAGCTAGAAGCAACAGTGTTGAGTCACAATGAGAGACCAAAAGCTAGCAGCATTACTGAAAAAAATTAATTGGAAAATTAAATCTGTAGAATGTGGAAAATTCTTAGCAATCATGCAGACTTGCATTAAATATTCAATGTAACTTTTTATGCTTTTCATGATGAAGGTGGTCATTTTTTCATTTGCAATTGGTTCAACTTCTCACTTCTCTTTGCTCTCTTTGGTGCATATCGAAGGAAAGCTGAAGTTAAGGCCAATACTTGTATTATAATTGTTTAGCTTATGAATCCAAAGATCTTTTGTGACAGTTATACTTGTAGACTATGATTTATTCTCAAAGATGACTAGTGTTGATTTGTTTTCAAGAATGTAACCTATGAATACCC
>JANSVB020000044.1:6178047-6189689 GCA_025504935.2 Erythroxylum haughtii
TAAGTTATGACAGGAATTAATCTCCTAGAGATTACTAAGAATGTTTGATCAGCAATGATGATAATAATGAATTAATAAAGGTTACGTGAACAATATAGATGATTATAGCAAAAAGCCTTCTTTTGAAGAAGAAGAATTTCATCAAATTAGGTTAAGCAGATCAGATAGTTTACTTTAAGAATGATCAATGAAGGAACAAATCAGAAATGAATTTGTAATGAATCAAAAGGGAATACTGGAGTTCTAATCCTAACGAAGACTCAAGGATACGATGTTGAATATGCTACTAAGAGTGTATGCATTTTTGTTAATGTAAAGTATCCAACTAGGTGAATGGATTCTTGAAATTGAGGTGACATTAAGTATAAGAGATACAAATCAGTAAATGGGTTATCAACACAGGAAGATAATTTGCAATTAAATTGAAATGTATGGAGAAACTAAAACGAATAAGTAGGCGTTAGAGTAAATTCATATGGAAATAAGAGAAAATCATTTGAGAAAAAGAAGTCAATTAGGAAAAGTCAATTGGGGAATCGAAAGTAACATAAGATAACACTACTCCATTAAGGAACTAGATTCTTAAAGAATTACGAAAACAAATCATGGGCACAAGGAATTTTGAGTTATATCTGTTGGAGTTAACAACCCCCCACCCCGACAGTATTATGGTATTGAAAATTTCAGTGATCCAAGTAAAAACTTGATCAAATAGTGACTATGATTATAAATGATATATCGAGTGTATTTGAAAAGCAAAGAGCATATTTGTGAAACTTGAGGATAAATCTTACTTATCATGAAGGTAAAAATAATTATACCGAGTTCAATAGGAGTGGACTTCCTCTTGATTAAATAAAATGTTGGACCTTATAGTATCTGAATAGGGCATATTTAGGAGACCCAAGGAAATAGAGGTAATGAAAAAGTAAGAAACTACAAAGAAATATATGAGAGATTTGGAGTTCTTTAGAACTAGCTGTATGTTGGATACAACAAAAGATTGTAAAGATGTTTTTACTGATCTTATCCCATGATTAAAATATTTGAGGAAAATGTGTAAACCATATCAGTAATGAATATAAAGATAATTTCGACGAATTATAACACCAATGATAATAATATCATTTGAAATTGGAGATTATTTAGTATACAATGATGTTTCACATCATAGTATAGGATGAAATCTAATGCAGCATAATAAAGTGATTTCATATACATTGAGACAATTAAAGTCTTATGAGTTGCTTATTTGATACAAGATTTATAACTTGCTGTTATAGTAACTACTTTGAAAGTCTAGAGACATTAGACGTACAGTGAAACATTTTGGATTTATATGTGAATATATAGATCATTAAAGTTTGAGGTAAGCATGGACTTTGAAAGAACTGAATATAAGGTTGAGACCATGAATAGAGTTACTGAAAGACCTTGACTAAGAAAATGAGTATTTCCCTGTAAAATTAGCGTTGTAAGTTAATGCATTGGACAAAAAATTCAATAATGGTGTAACACAAATTCAGGTATTGAGGTTACAAAGCCAAATGTAATGAAAAGCATAGAATGTTGAGATGAATTTTGGGCAAATCAAAGTACTCATAGCTATTGAATTTAAGATTAGTTTCATGTGAAAAGATTAGCAAAGCCAAAATTTAGGATTCGGAAATTGTGGACCTTATTAAGGAATAAAAATGAATCCAAATTTGAGTTTGAATTGGAAAATGATATTTGATGACTGAATCAAAAAGGGATGTGTACCTAATAACAATAATTGAATGAAGAGATTACTAGAGAAAGCACAAGTAATAGCCTAAGCTAGACATCCTAGTAGGAATATGTTGAAATAGCATTTAACTGTTAAGGATGCGGAGACAAGTGACTGAGTGCTTGAATTGCCAACAGTCGTAACTATTGGGGATATACTTAAAAACTTATATTTTGGGGTTCATAGGATACTATATGAGGTCCTTACATTGAAATGAAGAGGGCCTAAAAAAATGGAAAAAGGGCCAAAAAAATTAATTCGGGACACTATTAGTATGTGAAATGAATTTGTAATAAGAGTTAAGTGATTCAAGAAAGATGATTGAGTTAAGTGGATCAATATCATGGTTATGGAATATCGTGAGATAGACATAAGATATAACATCCCATTACCCTAGTAAAGGCAAAATTAATAGATAAGAGAAAGTGTTGAGGAAGTAGGAAACACGTTCCATGCTCATGCATAATATGGCATACACATACATATTGAATAGAAAATGTTCCTGCACATAAAAATAATTATACATGCATTCATTGACAACTTTCAGGTATGATTGTTTTTTAATGTGATTTTATTGAAAATGAAAAATAGAGGGAGTTAAAAGAGTGATCTGGAAATGTTCACTTAGTGTGCTTCAATTTTTTAGCCATAACTTGTTCTCTAGTTATCCGAACGTGATGATTATGGATTGGGATTAAACTAGGAACCTATGGCTACATTTCTTATGGACATCGAATTTAAATTCGGTCTTTAAGAATCTTAAAACTTGTCATAAAGTTGAGAATTTGGTGCAATAAATTGAATGAATGTAGAAAATTTAGGTTATGTATTCGAGGAAAAATATGGATTAATCTAGGCTTGATTAGAGAAATTTGTCTTCTCAGAAGTTGTAGAAATTTTGGACGTCTGAGCTGAAAGTCAAGGTCCTTGTAAGCGAAGATGTTTCTTCTGTATTTTGCTTCTTCTGCGATGACGTCATCTTCTTCTGTGTTTTGTATCGTCTGCCTTTTGTATCGTCTGTGTTTTGTGTCTTCTGCCTTTTATATCGTCTATGTTTTGTATCATCTGTGTTTCCTATCGTCTGTGTTTTGGTATCATCTGTGTTTTGCTATCGTTTGTGTTTTGTATCGTCTATCTTTTGCTATCTTCTGTGTTTTGTTGACGCGTCATCTTCTGTGTTTTGCCGGTGTGTCTTCTTTTGGGTTTTGTTCCTTCTGGGTTACTGTTTATAAACTTCTTTTGGGTTATTGTTTATGAACTTCTGTCTTTTGCTATCTTCTATGTTTTGTTGACTCGTCATCTTCTGTGTTTTACTGACGTGTCTTCTTTTAAGATTTGTTCCTTCTGGGTTACTGTTCATAAACTTCTTCTGGTTTATTGTTTATGAACTTCTTCTGTCTTTTGCTATCTTCTGTGTTTCGCTGATGGGCCATCTTCTGTGTTTTGTTGACGTGTCTTCTTCTGGGTTTTGTTCCTTCTAGGTTACTGTTCATAAACTTCTTCTGGGTTACTGTTTATAAACTTCTTTTGTCTTTTTCTATCTTCTGTGTTTTGCCGATTTGCTTCTTCTGACTTTTGCATCTTATGAGTTTTGCTTCATCTAAGTTTCTGCCTTTCTCTTCTTTTGTTTTCATTTCTTTTGTGTTTGGCTATCTTCTGCCTTTCGCTTCTTTTGTTTTCGCTTCATCTGTGTTTTGCTACCTTCTGGTTTACTGTTCATCTTATATCTTATGTTCCATTTTTTATCCTACAAAAGATAGAATTTGTCTTCAAGGTCGTTATACGTGGGCTGCATGAGAAACTAGGGTTCACGTGATCTGAAAATGTTAGGGCTTTGTGATGGTTGGAGGTTTTGGAGCTTTAAGCAAGTCAAGTGTCCTCATTCAGGTGTTCCCAAAATTTGAAAGCAAATGCCAATCTGGAGCGTACTGTGAGTAGACCTAGATTGGTCTCATTCCATTATTTGTTTTGTTTGACTTTTCGATATTAATTGAATTCTGAATGATTGTGTGAATGTGATTGTTTATGTTGGTTTCCAGACAGGAGGTCCAATGATTGTGATATTTGATTTGGATATCGAAGTGCTGCTTGTATGTAAATAAGCTGAACTAAGTGCACTGAAGTGATTGCTAAGTGAATTCTGAATGTGAAATTACATGCAAGTAAAAGTGTGAATTCTCAACTATATGTTGAATGCCGGACTACGGTCCAATGATAAGTGATTATGACTGAATAAGAGCATGCAATGTAAGTGATGCATTCCATCTCATGAATGCATTAAATATAAAGGCGTTGTGACTTGTGTTGCCTATATGAAGCGCTTCCACGTAGAGTTATGCTCCGTGATTCTGTTCTGACTAAGCCCTATAGGCCAGTATTCTATCCTGACTGAGCCCTACGGGCCAGTATTCTGTATAAGCGAGTGACAGGCACTCAGTCACAACAATAAGAACGAAAGTGAGTCTCATACAAATGGTATATGCATAATATGAATGTTTGAGTGAATTGAAATGAAGGGTAAAAGTGAAATAGTGTGAAATGTGCAATATGTGAATTTATGTGTTATGTGACTGGGTGAGTCATCAATGATGGTCACTCATTGAGTTCGCAAAACTCACCCAAAATTTGCAATTATTTTTCAGATCAGAAGAATACCCCGTTAGGCCAACGAGAGTATACCTGCAGCATAAGTAAAGGATTGAGGTCGGGATCAGTTTGCGTCTGCATTCTTCTTTCTTGTATTTATATCAGATTGTGTTCTCAGTAATGATTGTATCAACTTTCTAAATTGGAAATGTTAGTAAATGATTTTGAAGTGTAATGAAATTATAACTTCAAGTCTTTTGTTTTTGTAACGGGCCCAAATGGCATTGAAATTTTATTGACTTTATTGTGTGGATTAAAAATATTTATGAGTGAAATGGGCCCAATTTGATTTTCAATTTTACATAAAATGTTTATGGTTCAAAACAAATTTTATATCAATTTATGAATGTGTTAAGTGTTTTAACACGCCACTCTCGCAGAACATGAACTCGGATATCATCGTCGACGTCGGGTTCGGGTCATGTGGGAATGGAGTGCTACATTAGATGACAAAATCTCACTTCAAAGTCTTCATGAAAGTTGTAGATATTGAAGTCCTCTTTTGAAACCTTTAAGAATGAACTTGATTTGATATCCTTAGAGCAAGTTACGACTTTTGTCCCAAAATAGGTTCAATATGGTTGAGGATAGAACCTTGTTTGATTTCCTTCAGCCATAACTTTGTCATTCGACCTCCAAATGAAGTGATTCTTAGACCAATAGATTCCTAGCACATTTTCTACCTCTTATAAAAGTTTATAGCCTTAGATACTGAATTGAAAAAGATTGATTGAATCAAATTAAGGGTATCGGATGGAAGAGTATAAATTGTGATTTTAATGGTTCTAGTGAGGTATAAACCTAAATATAAATTACACTTAGAGGAGTCTTGATATGGGACCAATTTTGTGATGACATTAATGGATAAATACCTAGGATTTTCATGAACATGCATTGTACATATTTTATTACATACATGTGCATCGTTAAACACTTATGATTGTACAAATTGTGATAGATTGTGTATGTGTTATTTGATATAGAGGAGCAACTATAACGTCAACCTCCAGACGTTGCCAAAACTTCCAGGCATTAGTTTCAGGAGTAACTTGTGAGTAATCTAGACGGTTTCTTTTAATTATTGTTTACTTAAATTATGTTTTGAATGATAAATGAGAGTGAATTGAATTGTGTTGATTTTAGACAAAAGGTCCGATGAATGTGAAATGTGGAGTGTATACTGAAGTGCTGCTTGAATATGAATGTGAAGAACTATGTGTTTCATAATATGATCGATTGTGATAGATACATTCCATACATGAGTGTACAATTAGATAATGACAGTTATGACCAGAGTAGCCACTGATCAGAGCTTAAAGCTCAAAGTTCAAAGTGTGAAAAGACCCTCGAGCTCAGACAGTGATTAAGAGCCTAAGGCTTATTATATAAAATGAGCCTTATATCTTCATCGGATAAGGGACAGTTATTAATGAGCCTGGTATTCAAAAATAGATGCGGGACAGTTCAGGCACTCGGTCACAACAACGTAACAATGGGAAAAGAGTCTCATGAGCATTTCATATGCATTTTTAACAAGTATGTGGATTGTTTGAAATGCCAAATTGATTTACTCTTAAATAAAAATGTAATATGTGTTCATTAAGCAACGTTGTGAATTATATGTTATGTGATTTGTTGTGTTGTATGAATTGAGTAAACCATCGATGATGGTTACCTTATTGAGTTTGTAAAATTCACCAAAATTGCAACGTTATCTTTTCAGGACCGAAAGACGACTCTAGCTATTAAGAGGCTCTACTACCTATGTGGATTGTGAATTGGCAAGAGAAGTCATGGCTCAAAGGTCGGTTAGCTGGGATTTTTGGATGACTTAGATAGATTTTATATATTTTCCTCTTTCATGTAGTACTTTTGTACTAGGTTTTGATGATGCATATATAGTAAGGGTTGAAAGACACAACGTAGATTTTTGGTTTTATGCAGTGAAGTGAGGAAAAAGTTAGTTTTTAAAATATTGTGATTTTCTTTTGATGCTTATAAGGGATTAATATTATGACGCCATGTGAAGTAAATGTAGTGATAGAACGTAGCGTATCATTATCGTAGGATATGTATCGGAATGACCTCTGGGTATCCCGGTGTATACCCTACGATAAGGGGGCATTACACAAATAGAGGTGGTGAATAGAAGATTGGGAGATTTGCTAAGATGTTTGGTTGGAAATAATATAAAAAATTGGGACCTAATTCTTCTTCGACAGAATTTGTATACAATAGTTTTATAAATAGGTTACCTAGTAAGAGCACTTTTGGGTTCAACTAAGGAAGCCTATTGATTTGGTTCGTTTACCACAAATAACAAAAGTTATTGTTGAAGTCGAAGATTTTACGCAACACATAAGGGACATCTTTGATGAGATACAACGAAAGATAACAATCAATAACTTGTCTTATAAAGAACATGATGATTAGCATTGCCGATTGGTGGAATTCAATGAAGGGGGTATGATGATAGTTAGGATTTGTCCAAAGAATTTTTAGAAAGAAAAATATATGAAACTCCATTCACAAAATGTTGAACCTTATAAGATCATCAAGAAGATAAGTGCTAATATTTAAGATTTGAAAATTCTACATTTTTAGCCTAAACTAACCTTGATATGTCAGCAGCCCAATATCAACCATATTTTTAAATTTGTGAGTTTTAACTACTAGTTAATAATTCTTCCATAAATCCAACCTTGATAGTTCAGCAGCCTAATATCAACCATTTTTCTAAATTTGTGAGTTTTAGTTACAAGTTAATAATTCTTCCACTTGTTCTGCATCAAGAGCATTCCAAGGTTGAGCAATGATGCTAACCTCTTTACAGTGGTTCAACTTGTTACCGCTTGCAGTAGTTGAGATGGTACTGGAATTGTACTTCTCCATCAGTCGAATTTTGTTAAATTGAATCTTGGGGCCAAGGAGAAAGCATTGGCAACGCTAAGACGAGCCTCCTGATTAGGTACAAATACGACGAAGTAGAATGTCAAGATTAGTAGTTTGGGGCCAACCTGACTTAATCCAAAGCTGCTACGTCAGCTTTAAATTCACTGAACTTGAGATTGAACTTGGGCTCTCAATACAAACCAGTTTAAACAAAATCGGTCTTTTATTCAGCGACTGAAAAACCAATTGACCGTAAGTTTGTGAACCCGTGTCACAAGCCATCTCCGTCGAAGATTGACTTAAGTTGCTTTATTTGGCAAGAACTGCAAAGGAAGCACTATACTCAAAGGGGTCCTTTATATAAACTACAAATAGAAGAAACAAAAAGACTTTATCTAGGCAAGTTTCATGTAACTAAAGTTCGGCAACGTCATATACATCGGTTAACCTTTGAATTGAAGACAAATGTCAGGAAAGATGATACTGAAAGGGCTCGTCTTATCATACTTCTGTAGTTTCACGACAAGTACAATTGAAAGGCTACCACTCATTGGTCTTTCTTTCACCGGATTCTCATCAATCTTGGTGAACTTCCTCTGCAGGTGGTGGAGCAAATCTGACATTCGTTGGCCGTGCCATCACAACTCCCTCGTCTGCAAATAGTGATTTGATGAACGCAGGAGTTCTTAGAGGCCTGCGACCAGTCATCCTTGGATAAACGTCTTCAAGAAAGTAATAAGCATGGCCAGCAATCATACCCTGAATCATTTAAAAGAATCTTGAGCACATTAAAACAGTAGGCTCTTCTTACACTTGAGTCTAAAGACTGGTGGGAGAAATTGTATACATGATAAGACCAAAATATACTCCTAAAAGATACCAAGGAAGCCATTCCATACGACCTCAGTTTCCTAACAGAACTTCCACGTAGATGCTTTACCTGGATGAATTACTCAACATAGTCGTCACTCATCAAATTCCACAACATTCGTTACGTTTGGTAATCATTCTCACAAGAATTAGTTCTCTCTTTTTGTCTTCTTTCAACAATTTGGGGATCATAAGAGAGCGACAAATGCTAAAAAGCAACCATTGAGCTATTAAGAGCTTGCTTAAACAACCACATGTATATAGTCGCTTCAAGACTAGGCAAAACCAACTGCAGCTTGTGTGCTGATATACTCCTTGTTGAAAAAATAAGCTAAATATGTATACAAAATATACTAGAAGAGATAAGGTTGGAAAATGGGGCATAGAGGTTAAATTTAGTGAAGAGCACGTACCAATAGATCCACCCAGGCACTAGCACCAACAAGGACAGAAAAGCCTAATAGAACCTGCACAAAGTGTAAGGTAATGGGTCTTGAGGTGAACTTCCAACTTATTCAACCAGAATCAAAACATGATGCTAGAACTCATACAAAGAGCATCAGATTGAAAAATGAGCCACTGAAAAAAGAGACATGTATGATTTTATTTCAGCATATGACAGAAACAAATGATACTCACCCATGGAAGATAAGCTGCTGTAAAGGTAAAAAGGCCTAAGAAACTCATGTGGATGAAAGGATTTTGCTTGCTCCATACATAAACCTGCAAGAATAAAACAAAAAGTTCACATAAACATAGCCACTTAAAACAAATAACACCAAATCCTGCAATTAGTAAATCTACAGTGAACAAGACTAACCATCATAAATGTCAATGAGTTGCTTAGGAATATGATTTTGGCGAATGATTCTGACAAGTAAGGTATCATGCCACCAATAAGCACTATACCAGTAAGAACAGTTGCACCAAATAAGAGCATGTAAAAGAAATCTGCAGTCCTTCCCCTAAAAGAGTTCTCTTCAAGAAGTTTACAGTATCGAGCTAAAAAGAACATGTGAAACATAAAGTCCAAGTCTGCACCAAAAACGACAGTGTTAGAAATGATGATTACTGTATGCAATGAGAACATAACATTCCAAAAGATCAGTCAACCTGCCAAAAAAAGACTAAAAAAAAACAAGAAACTTCCAATAAAAAGTTCCACATGATAAGTTGCTTTAATGAAGTTATGAAAAGCCCCACAATGTTAAATTGATGAACTTTTCCAACAGGCTAGGAGCAATTGAGCCCCATCATGCATGCATGTGCATGCATGAAAAGTTTCAGCACGTACATCTCCTTGATGCCCAAGAAAAATAAATTAGTTCATACTTTGCAACAAACAAACCAAAAGCTACCTTAAGATACTTAAAAATCTGAACGTTTTTATGCTAAGACTCCCAAACTGGCATCTTTGCTTGGAATGACATCGACAACTAATAATGAAGTGAAAGGAAAGGTAATCAACCATGTTCCCAGATCATTCCCCTTTACTGAATAACAAATTGGCCCAAAATTGAATGCAAATTAAATGAAAAGAAATCATCTATCAATGGTAAGTAGTATGACATGACTTATTAGTTATTAATGATTAATGAATACAGAAAACTTGTAACCGGTGCATACATTGTACCTTAATTATCTATTAGTAGTTCTAAATGGCAATACTTTTGTCCAAAATAGAACATATTGGCATATCCAAAGTGAATGGACATGTTAAACCCTAAAATCATTGATGGCTTCTTTAAATATCAAAATATCGACTTTATTGATTCAAGGTTAATAATAATCTCTGGCAGTTGATGATGACTGACCTTTTTGTCACTTGAGTTGACCTAGATTTCAAGGAGGCTGGTAAAAAAAGCTAAAGATGTCTTAATGTGCTAAAATTACCAATACAATTTATCATATCCATGACTTACAAATGGCAAAAGACTTAAACCCAAGAAAGCTCTAATTCCATAGGAAGAGCAAAATCTTACAAGCGCATAAATGTGATTATAGGAAAAGTAGTCATATTATGTGCTTGAAGTAAGACTAGGCATTTATTTGATGATCGTAAAAAGTGCATATCCAGGAAACAATGGTTAAGCTAGAAACAACAGGCATAGAGCAGATAAAAGAACATTTAAATTTCACAAACTTGCAACATATAACACCATTAGAAGACCCTTTCGAACAGAAATACTTCACTTAATAGAGGTTTAATACTTACCCATTTTCCTGAAGTACAGGAAATTTGTGATCAGACGCCAGAACTGATAACGCTTAACCACAAGTGTGGGGTGCAAGTACAGATTATGAGGAGATATTATCTGCCAAAGCCAAACGGAAAGGAAAATAAGAGATTAAATCACTGAATTTTCCAACTTCCTCCACTAAATGCAATAAACAAAAGCCCTATAAATTATAGCAGCTAAATGAACTGAGTAATTTAAGGACTAGGCAGAGCGCCTGATTAAACAAACAAGTTCCAAATCGAAATCAACTACTAAAAAATCTTACAAGCTAAGTTCTTGAACCCAAATCAATCAAAATCCACATTTAGAATTATAAAAAGTAAAAAAAGAAAAAGGTTCAAAGAGAAAAATGCTACAAAACTAGTAAAGATGGTTAGAAACAATCCAATCCACTTGCCTCCATCAAAACACAAACCCAATTAAGGCAAATAAAGGTAAAAAGCAAAAAAGGAGAGAGAAACCCACATCAAGGGAACAACCGATAGTAGTGACAATAGCAGCTGTGAGATAAGAGCGAGTGATGACAGGCATCTGCTTGTACCATTCCTCAACTGCTTGAGCCATTGTTAAAACCACTCGCTGTGTTATGATCTTCTTCAAGCGATTAATTGATTTCTAAGACCCAGACAGCACAGATAATCAGATCAACAATTTCAGTAAATTTAGGAAGATATTAGAAGCGATGATTTCTGAAGATCGACATAGGGGTTTGGAAAAAGCGAAGAAAAGTTAAGGGTGGAGAGGTGAATCTGATTGCAGAAGAAGCTTGTTTTTGTTCCTCATCTCTTTTCAACTTGGAATTTCTGTGACTAGCTTTAACTAATAAGATAGCGTGTTAATCCCACGGACCAATCAATCACTTTGTTGGATTTTTTTTTTATTTCTATAAACTTATTGTTATCTATTTTTTGTTTGGAACAATTAAAGGTCCGTTTATTTTGCAGCCAGTTTTAATTTTACTAATTTAAAAAGAAAAACTGATTCCCAAGCCAAATCTGGAAGAGCGAACATAACACAAACATGACATGCAAGGAGTCATCAAAGCGTGACGTCATTCCAAATGTGTCTTGCTAGCTCTTATGAATTTGGCGCAATAAATGTATTTTTGAGTCCGATTTTTCCTGGCCAATTATTAGTCAGGTGATGGTATAAGACTTTGCATCTCAAATCGAGCAAGCGAATACGGTTATCTCCTGAGCAATTGGGGGTTCCCCTATTACTAGAAC
>JANSVB020000044.1:6206734-6216776 GCA_025504935.2 Erythroxylum haughtii
TCTAGCCCAAACTATAACAACTCCCTATCCCCATGCAATCTACATGCCAAATGCCGTGCAACAAAAGAATGTGTGGATCCTGGATCCAACAGTGCAAATGCCTCAATATCAGAGATAAGAAGCATACCAGCTACCACATCTGGAGAATCCTGGGCCTCCTGCCTAGTCATGGCGTAGACCCTGGCCTGGGACTGTGGTCGACTGCCCCGACCCTCAGTCCTCACAAACGATCCCTCAGCTCTGCCTCGGGCTCTACCTCGGCCCCTCTGCCCAGATCCACCTCCTCTACTCTTCTGCACCGTAGTGTTGCTGCCTGATCTAGCACTAACCACAGACTGAGCTCCCACGGTGGCAGGACAATCCCTAATCTGATGATCCATGTAGCCGCATTTAAGGCAGGCTCCAGTCAAACGCCAACACTCCCCACTGTGCCTCTTGTCGCAATGCTCACACACTGGGGGAAACTGCCCTGTACCTCTACCACTGTCACTTCTAGTCTGAGCAAACCTCCCTCTCTGCCTAAAACCAGACTGTCTGGATCCTCCCAGTGACCTAAAAGTCCTGATCTGGCGTTTGCTAAACCCTCTTCCATAACTGCCCTGACTGTCACTCGGTCTCTTTCCCCTGGACCCTGACCCATCTCTGTCTGTCTCTGTCTCATAAGCTTCTCAACTTGCACAGCAGCAGCTCGCAGCTCAACAAAAGTACCCATATCAGATCGGGCTAATCTGATGCGGATCTCAAGATTGAGGCCATTCTCGAACCTCCGGCACCTATCAGCCTCTGTGGAAATCAAAGCAGTAGCATAACCCATAAGCTCGTTAAATCTCACCTCATACTCAGCCACTGTCATCCTACCCTGTTTCAGCTCTAGGAACTCCTGCATCTTCATCTCAAGATATACCTTGGGCATGTAATTATCTCTAAATGCCCTCAGAAAATCCTCCCATGTCAAATGGCAAGGCTTGGTGGTACTGCCTGGGATAGTCTTCCACTAATGATAAGCTGGGCCCTGCAGAAGAGAGACTGCATAATCGAACCGCTCATCTGAGTCACAATCCATCTGGTCGAAGACTCTCTCAGTCCTCTCCAGCCATCCCTCAACCTCAGCAGGGTCTGTGCTGCCATAGAAATCCACAGCCCCTTGCTTGCGCAGTCTATCATATCTCCTCTCCCGTCTCACGGGAACTCTAGGAGGTAACTCCTCAGAACGAGGCATCGATGACTCCCTACTAGCTCCGACCGATCCCTGGTCAGCTAGTTGATCAATCTGATCACCTAGAACGGATGACCTATAACAAAACAATAATCATGATTAGTTTCTGCATTTCTCACAATAATTCAAACCTAAATATTTGACTAGTCCCAACAGATGCCAAACCATGCTTTGATACCACCTAAATGTAGCACCCCCTTATCGTAGGATATGCATCGGGATGACCTGCGGGCGACCCGATGTATACTTTACGGTAAGGGGGCGCTACACATTTTCTACAGGACAACGCCTCGAGTTAAGACCGTTGCCCCTCTTAGTGAGTCTGATTCCTCCGATAGCTTTACTTTTGAGGAATTATATGAGAAAGTAAATGCTAAGCCTTACATTAAAGAGAGACCCTTTCCTTTAGCTTCCCCCAAAATACCTTTTGTTCAGCAACTTGTTGCCTCTCAACTAACTGGCCTAGTCAAAACCCCGCACTCAAGGCAACGATAAATTCGTTCGCCATTTTTATACCTATGCCTGGTTCCATGATACAATGGAAATTAACTTCCATGGTATTAAGGAACCAAATGCATTCACCATTGCCAATATTCGTCACCATTTTGATATTCCTATTTGTCACCAATGCCATTATGATCAACTCATACATAATTATCCAATAACTGATGTTGTCCGCACCCTCTTGACACCCTCTGTCAAGAAGGTGTAGAATGGCATTGGCCACGCTATACACAACATCACCTTAAACAATCTGACCTATAGCCCGAGGCTTGTCCTTGGCTACATTTGGTTTGCAACAATATCGTTCCATCCACTCACCTAGCCTATGTCACCAAACAACAAGCCTTACACATTTACCTCTTAATGACTGACTGTCTGGTCAATATAGCTGACGCTATCGCCTCCACCCTTCATGACTCTATAAATGTTGCCAAATTAACCAATGCCATCACCTTTCCTCACTTTATCTCTGACATTTTTCGAGCCCATAATGTCCCGTAGCTTGATAATGAAAATTGTTTTAATCTAGCCCCACTCTTTAGGTATGATCACCTAAATCACCCTACCATTCACCCACCATGTCCCTCCATCCCCGTTCATGATATTGGTGCAACCCCCGTAGCTGATGAACCAGTTAAGGATGACCATCCAACTCAGGATGCTCCTGAGCTTGTTACTTTACATACCCTCGCTGACAAGATTGACAGACTTTATACGAATCTCTCCCACCCCTGCGCCACTCTCTCCCAGGAGATAGCACGACAGAAGGAGAGAGAGGCTTTATATGATCAAGATAGACGATATCACCGGTGCATGGACGCGTTGCTCGCAGAACATTTTCATTTCCATTTACCTTCTGATGAGGATGACCCGATGAGTGGCACTGGCACATCTGGAGCAAGACCATCTAGATCCGTGGCTGATCCTCCTATGGACTAGATTGAGTCTTTTGTTGTTTTTGTCTTAAAGTAGTCATGTATTTAGTTTTCAATCTACTAGATACTCAATTACCTTATTATTATTCACATGATTAATGGCCAATTGTCTATATGATTCTCATTATGTTTTTCCTAGTATGTTATTATTCAATAGCCTTACTATTATTTTTCACTACACAATTGCGTTTTGATTGTTTCCTAATTGAGGACAATATGGTGTTTAAGTGTAGGGGAGGAAATTCCATTTTGGCATTTCTCTTTATGCATCATTTTTGGCCATTTACTTGCTTTTGGATAGATCATTTGTGTGTCATCTTCAAATTTTTAAACTTGGTAATTGGGGTGAAATACATGTTTCTCAAGTGTTTCTTCTTCTCTGTCATATTTCGCCGTGGTAAAGCCGCTCATTTTCAGTGTTGCCGAGGTGAAAGTCAACCTCTTTCATAAATTTTTAAAAACAAAAAAACAATATTTTAAATAAATTCTGTTTTAATTTCCTCATTTCAATGGTTCTTCCAAATTAGATTCTTTTCATTCCTGTGTTTTGAAGATTTTGCAAATTTCAAAGTTGTCCATGTGTTTTTGGAAAATCATCTATGTTTTTAAATGATATCTTGTTTTAGTTAATTCCATTTTCAATGTTTTCAAGAGAGACAAGTGAGGGTACGTTAAAAAAGTAGCACTATGTGTTTTTTTAAACCTTGAGATTGCTTAATTGAGATACTAACCTTATTGGAAGGATATTTGGGCCTGAATTCTTTCATTTGTGTATGTATCTGTTTAATTTCATATCTCTCTAAAATTTATTTTAATTCTTGATCAAAGCTTGATGAACTATTTTTTTTTAATATGATAGAGGCATTCTTTTCAAAACCCTTCTTACCTAAATGCAAACCCCAAATAATTAACCATTGCTAGCCTCTTTGAGCCATCTTTTTTGAGTGCATGCATATTTCCACAATTGATGTAAATATTTGATCTCTAGTTAAACATAAAAAAAGAAAAAAAAAAGAGCTTTCTCTAAAAGAAAAGAAAGAAAAAGTTCTAAAGTTTTGAAAAACAGAAAGCTTTCTCAAAAGAGAAAAGTTATTGAGAAAAACCAAAGAAAAAAATAAAAAAGAGAGTGAGATTGTTTGTTGAAATATAATCTTACACATCATTGATGCGTGTTTTATGTGGAAAATAATTATGATGCATGTACTCATCTTCTTCTTCTATTCAATCCATTTCATTTAGCCTTCCGTACATTATAATCCCAAAAGTCCTCTTGATTCTTGAAATTATTGTTCTTATGGTGGAGAGGTAGAATTATCACAAGCTTATGGTAGAGAAGGGACTAAGCAGATTTTAGAGTGAAATCATCCTAAGATAAGCGAGTTGAGAGTTAAACACATTTCCTTGAGATCTTTTGCCCAATCTCTTGGATTAAATACTTATAGTTTTTATTTTCTTAGCACTCTTTCAGTCTACTTTGGTTGATTTATGAGAAAGTAGTTTAACTGATTTTCTGCTCTCATTTTTAAACATGGTCAGTATTTTCTTTTGCACTTATATTTCTTTGACTTTTATAAGCTTTGTCCAGGAGTACAAAGGTCTAAGTGTGGGAGAATTTGATTGAACCCAAGTTTTCTATATTATTTGGTGACAATTTCATAGTTTTTGTTATACTTCTTAGCTCTTGTTATTGGATATTGTGCTTAATTTAACTTATGAGCGTTTGTTTTGAATTAATGTAGTTTAAAGGTAAAATTGTCACAAATAGATATTAATTGCACTAAGATGATTTTTAAGACAATTGATACTGTAACTATTACTTTTCATTGCAGGACACTCAAGAAGTAGAGCCTAGAGTGGAAACCAAGAAATTCAAGAACACAAGTCAACAACATCAACAGGCAAGTTCACCACGGCGAGGATCATCTTTCGTTGTAACGAAAACTAGAGAATTCAAGTAGAAACCTTTCAGGAAAATTTTGTTGCGGCGAAGATCTAACGTGCCCGTGACAAAGTCACAAAAAATTCTATTAAAATCTTTCGGCAAAAGTTCGCCGTTGCAAACTTATTTTTTCACTACGGTGAAAACCACAGTTGGACCCCAGCTATTTTTGGAAACTCACTTACCAATTTGTAAAAACCGGCCTGGATGCCTACTTGGAAACCCTATTTTTGGCAAATAAAAGGGAAGGATAGAAGATATCACAGACTCAGCCTCTAAAACATCCTTCATCATCTTTCTCTTATCCAACCCTAATTTTCTTCTGCTATTTTTCACTATCAATCTTCTACCATGGGTGCCTCTGATTCCTTCTCAGTTGTGAAGCTTCCGAGATCTATGCGTGGCTAGGCGTTTCGTTTCCTCTTGAAGATGTAGTGATGGCTGGAGTTTTATGAACTTAAGAGGGAGTAGTTCAATCCATAGTTCAGCTCTTACTTTATAAATTCCTAGGTTTAGGATTTTTAATGTATGGTTGGGCTCTTTGATTATAGTTGTAAACAAATTCTGGATATTCATATTATGTAGTTTTGATTCGCTTATGTAGACCTTGCACTTAAATATATGAAGTTTCATATATGTCTATTTGTAATCTTTGATTCTCTCCTATCTTGCATGGTCATGTTCGATATTGAGTTAATTCTAGATTTCAATTGACTTGTTGCACGGAGTTATCCCACTACACACATTAAGAGCATTTAACAGGATCTTAAGAAATGGAGTCCCATTAATTAAGATCCTGGACTAAAGAGTTCTTTAAGATTTACCAATTTGAAACTTAGTGAATTCTACTCCCATCAAAATCAATTTCAAACTATGATAGCCAGAGCACATTTTCAAGAGGACTTTATCACTGTTTAATCACTTGTTTTTACCTTTCCGATCTTCTGATTCCCTAAAAATCCAAGAAATACAATTTGCAATTCAATTTAGTTGAGTTAATGATTTTAGAAAGCAAAACTCCTTTTTACACAGTTAGCTTGCATTTCATGACATATATGTTAACTTAAGTCCATTCACTTAGGTTCTGATTAAAAGAATGACCTGAGTTTGTACCCTATAGTGCAATCCTTGGAGTTTTTTTAATTAAACCTTCAAGGGCTTAACGAGTAGAAAGGTTTTAATCAAATGGAACCATTACCTGAGAATCGAGAAATTTATTCTCTAGGTTAACTTCTGTTATTTTGCTGCTAAGTAGAGTTAGGAGCCTTTTTTATTGCATTCTAGATAGTTTAGTTTTCTACTTGTCAATAGTATAGGTTTTCATTTTTATATAGTGTCAAAATTTGAAAAATTCTCTTGTTTTCTTTTTCATCTGTGCATACATACTACACACCTATACACTTGCAGCCTTCACATCTCATCTTTTTACTTGACTTTGTGTGCTTGCAAGTCAATTTTGCTCACTTTTATTCTCTTTTGAATTTTGTTTTCCCTTGCATGCCCCAAAAAACGAAACTCTTACCCTTTAACCCTTAAATTGAGAGAAGTCTGAGTAAAATTAGAAAAGAGAAGAGAGTAGAGAGGACATGCAAGGTAGTTTTCGAAAAGGAGAATACTACAGTAGAGCCTAGCCTACAAAACAGAGAGAGAGAATCATTAGAAAGTGAATGAATGGCTGAAAACCCAGAAAATATGCAAAACCCTGACCTTATTGCTAACCAACCTAGGAATGGTGGTACTGGAGGTAATGGGGAGCATGAGCGGGTTGGTGAGAACAATGAAAACCTTAGAAGGAGGACAATTAGGGAAGCTACTGCTTCTGATGTGAATTATGATCCTTTTACTGCTGCTTGCCTTAGTTTTGATGTTAATTTTGAGATTAAAGGATTGCTTATTAACTCTCTTCCTAAATTTCATGGTTTGAAATGAGAAGATTCCTACATTCACCTGCAATTACTGTCGACGATTTGCCAAAGCATGAAACCGATGAGTGCTTCTCTAGATCAAGTACTATGGAAAGTCTTTCATCTATCCTTAGAGGGTAAAGCAAGAGAGTGGTATATGAGCCTTCCGAGACATATGGAGAATGCCTACCATAGTTGGGGAAATTTGAGAAAGGTGTTCTTGGAAAAGTACTTTCCTGCCTCCAGAACCTCATCAATGAGGAAGGAGATTTAATCTGCATGACAAGGCTTTGATGAGTCCCTCTATAATTATTGGAACCGTTTCCAAGACCTATTGTCAAGGTGCCCTCACCATCAAATTCCAGACGAGCAGTTGGTGCAATACTTTTATGATGGATTGAAGAGTCAAGAAAAGGGTATGTTGGATGTAGCCTCAGGAGGTTCTCTGATTGACCTCACTGCTAAAGAGGCTTGGGAACTAATTAAGAAAATGGCTCTAAATCACCAACAGTACAGTGTTAGGGACACTAAAGGAGTATATGAAGTGGGAGCTTCATCAGTTCAATCTAGAAGAATGGAAAGTCTTGAGTATAAGGTAAACTCTTTAGAGAGTAAAATGACTTCTTAACTATCCCTCATTACTGCAGAGTTGAAAAATATGACTGTGCATCAACCACCAACTCCTATGGATCTTACTGTACCTAGTTGCAAAACTTGTGGTTTTGTGATGCATATTTCTAGTGTCTATCCTAGTTTTTATAAAGAAGTATCTGCTGTCTATCAAGGTAAGCTCAATCAGAAATGGGACCCCTATTCCAACATATATAACAAGGGATGGAAATCAAATCCTAGACTCAGTTGGTGAAATGAAGAAAGTAGATTTCAACGAGGTGGAGGGGCTGGTCCATCTACTAACCAATTCCAAAACTAATAGCAAGCTTTGACCGTTCCACAAAAGGAAGACACAAATCAACTCTTGCATAATATGTTGGCATTGATGAAGGAAGAGAGGACTTCTACTGACAACCAGCTCAATTCGCTAGTTTCTCTCATTCAACAAGATTCTTCTAAGAATGCTACTAGATTCAATGCCCTAGAGAAAAGAATGGAGCAATGGAAGACAAAAACTGGCAACATCAACTCCTATGTCACTTAGCTGGCTAATAACATGATTGAGCAATAAGCTAGGAGTAGTGGCACTATCCCCTCAAATACTGTTATAAACCTTAAGGGTTTAAATGCCATCAATCTTCGTAATGGGAAGCAAGTGAGGTTCAGTGACGTGGATGAGGAAATAGTTAATGAGGAGATTGAAGGTAATGAGTTGTCTTCCACACCTACTAAGGTAAAGAAATCTGAAACCTCTAAGGAGAGAGCATTCTGAAAAGGAATTCATTTTCAAAGGGACAAATTTTGAGAGCAACCATGAACAAGCAACAGCAAGGGAGCATGTTGAGTCAAGCAAAAATGGAGCAAATAAAGCCACTGACAAGGAGGTAAATCTTAAAGACCTTCCTTTTCTTAATTCATATTTGATGAGCAAAAGCATGACTAAAACTAAGTATGAGAAAGATACTATTGATTTGTTTAGTAAAGTGAAAGTCAATATTCCTTTGCTTGATCTTGTGAAATGGGTTCCTACTTATGCCAAATACCTTAAAAACCTGTGTACCCATAAGAGGAAGTTTAGGCCAAATGAAAGAGTTCAAGTAAGCTCAAATGTGTCTGCCTTATTTAAACCTCAAATTTCGGTAAAATGCTAAGACACTGGATCATTCACTATCCCTTGCGCTATAGGAAAAGTTACTATAGAGGGAGCTTTGTTAGATCTAGGGGTAGCCATTAATGTCATGCCTAAATCAATGTCATGCCTAAATCTATGTACACTTCATTGGGAGTCAAGACTCTTAAGTCTACTACTGTACTACCTTAGTTGGCTAATAGGTCTATTAGGTATCTTGAGGGCATTATAGAGGACATTTTGGTCTAGGATAAGGATTTAGTCTTTCCTGCCGATTTTTATTGCTTGATATGTCTTCTGAACTTGTTCATGATACCACACTTTTTCTTGGTATACCTTTCTTAAGGATTGCTAACACCATGATTAGCATGAAAGAAGGTACCATCTCATTGAAAGTAGGTGATAACAAGGTTTGTTTTAATATGTATGAAGCAACGAAACATCCTTATGAAGATTACTCACTTTTAGGTGTGAACATGATTGATATTGTTGTTGATGATGCTTGCTCTGACTTTGAATTTCAAAAGGATTCCTTTGGCTCTGAATTCCATTCACTTGATATTTCTGACTCACATGTGAACTTAACGTCTTCTATTGTCAGTGATGACCCCCTTTAGGAAAGGTTTTCTATTAATAAGTTAGGTGATTTTAGCATCATGGAGACTGACACTGATGAGAAAATCGATGAAGTTATTTTACCTTAACAAAAGTGTCTGATTGAAGGTATACAGAAGGATTTGCCCGAGGCGATTGCTGCCATATATCAACGTGATATGGATTCAACATCTAGAGTAGATGAAGATTGTAAAGCTAACCCCATGGAACTAGAGATATCATTGGTTGAGGGAAAGGGGAGTAATCTTTTCTCTCTTGAACTTCATAAATTGATCCCTTCTGTTGTGCAACCTCTTGTGATTGAATTGAATCCCCTACCCCTACTTTAAAGTATGATTTTCTTAAGTCTAATGAGCGATTACTTATTATAATTGCCAATGCCCTATCTAATCATGAGGAAGAGAGACTCCTTACTATTTTGAAAGAACATAAGAGGGCTATAGGGTGGACTCTATCGGACATACTTGGGATTAGCCTAGCTATTTGCACACATAGGATCTTATTGAGTGAGGGTTCCAAATCTATATAGCAGCCCTAAAGGAGACTAAACCCACTTATCCTATACGTGATTAAGAAAGAAATCACAAAACTTTTGAGTGTTAGGATCATATATCCCATATCTGATAGTGAGTGGGTTAGTCCAATACATTTAGTGCCTAAAAAGAGTTGGATAACTATATGAGCTTATTCCTACAACAGTGCAGAATTCCTAGCGTGTGTGCATAGATTATAAACGATTAAATGATGCCACAAAAAAAAAAATCATTTCCCTCTTCCTTTTGTTAACCAGATGTTTAAAAGGCTTGCAGGCAAACTGCATTACTGTTTTCTAAATGGTTTCTCTGGGTTCTTTCAAATACCTATTGCACTAGAGGACCAAGATAAAACCACTTTTACATGTCCCTTTGGTACCTTCGCATATCGAAGGATGCCTTTTGGTTTATGTAATGCTCCATAAACTTTCTAGCATTGTGTGATGGTTGTTTTCTGTGAATTTTTAGAGGAATGCATGGAAGTCTTTATGGACGATTTCACTGCTTATGGTGGTTCTTTTGATAATTGTCTAGCTAGTCTTGAAAAAGTTTTAAAAAGATGCATTGAAAAGAATTTGATTTTAAACTTTGAAAAATGTCATTTCATGGTCAATGAAGCCATAGTGCTAGGTCATTTGATTTCTAGCAAAGGGAT
>JANSVB020000044.1:6285556-6300596 GCA_025504935.2 Erythroxylum haughtii
TTCCTCCTTGTCTTAATTTCATAATGACACCAAAATCATTTAATTTGGAGCACTACACCAAAAGTTATGCTCCAAACTTTTAGGGTTATTCATATGCTGAAACATTTTCCAACACTTTATTTCCATCCAAAAATTGACCTTCTTAAAGACATAATTGAAACTTGATTTCTTCATAACAATTGTATCCCTATTTCTCTAGTTTAATCCAAAACAAGAATAACCTCATTTAGATTACTAGAGAAAAAGTTATGGCCAAAATACTTTCAAACCATTACAAAACTGAGGCTGAACACTACACCTAACTTCAATCCAGAAATTGAAATTCTTATAGGCTAAATTGCCACTCGGCTCCTCCGATAACTTGTAGATCCATGTCCCTAATTTAATTTTCAATAAGAATCAGATCGATTGGACCTCTATAGCTCAAGATATCTCCAAAATACTGAAGCCTGTTCAGAGAAAAAAAATAGCCAGCTCATACTCTTTTAATCGGTCATCCCACTTTGAGTTGATCTGTCTTTCTCAGTTAAAACTCAAAAGTCATAAATTTTCTTGGAGAGATAGAGGGATGTCTTAGAAATCCAATTCTTTGAAAATCAGATCGGTCGGATGTCGGACAAAAAAGTTATGGCCAGAACAAGGAAGAGAGGTCGAAATAGAAAAATTGCAGACGAGTTGAGCGATCGCGGAAGAGCTGAGCGATCGCGGAAGCGCTGAGTGATAGCGGAAGGGCTGAGCGATCGCGGAAGGGCTGAGCGATCGTAGAAGAACTGAGCGATAGCGGAAGAACTGAGCGGTCGCGGAAGAGCTGAGCGATCACGGAAGAGCTGAGCGATAGTGGAAGGGCTGAGCGATCGTGGAAGAGTTGAGTGATCGAGGAAGAGCTGAGCGATAATGGAAGAGCTGAGCGATAGCGAAAGGGCTGAGCGATCACGGAAGAGCTGAGTGATCGCGGAAGAGCTGAGCGATTGCGGAAGAGCTGAGTCGACCCCCACCTTCTAATATCCATAACTTTTGACTCAGAACTCCAAATTTTACAAACTTAGTACCAATGGAAACATAAAAGACAGCTCTATCATTGTTCTGAAGGAATCAAAAACCAGATCGACCTCTAAAGGGGTCAAAAAGTCCACACAAAGTGGCTGGTTGATCAGCTCACCTAAACAGCAACAGAACTTGCAAACATCATAACTTTTGATTCAAAACTTCAAAAATTGCAAATTTGGTATCGATGGAAAGATAAAAGAACACTCTACAACTTTCAAGTGAACTCAAAACCAGATTCAATCTCTAACTAGGTCAATTTTTCAGTCAAAGTTTCTGCCGGATAATTGGTCATCTTATACCACATCCAAACTTTCAAAAATTCATATCTTCCAATCTCCACAACCAAAAATAACATATTATACATCATGGTAAAGCTATAAACTACCTCTACAACTTTCATGTAGACCACTTAACTCAATTCAAAACATATCCATCCAGAATTCGCCTCAAAGCACAACATACACAATCCTATACTTAAGAACGTTTTCAAAGACAAAGTAAAATAACCTTAACTTCGGAAAATCATAACTTTCAATTCCGATATCGAAAAATATCATACTTTATGGCGACAGAAAGCTTTCAACATAAGCTACAAGCTTCATGAAGATCATTTTCTCAAATTTTGCCTAAATCAAAAAGTCAACTCTCTACTCCAAAAAGTCAAACTTTCTTAATTCTTCATATTCTCACACTTTTTCTCTTTATTTCTTAATTTTCAACTTCCATTTCAATCATCTCAATCATCTCATTCACTTAAACTTTCATAACCCAAACAAATCTACTCAAATATCAAAGACATCAAAACCAAGTGTTTCTTTTCTCATCAATTTCCTTAAGGCACCATTTCTTCTATAACACAATACATATACAAAAATACTCATTGAATTTCATTTAATATTTCTAAATTCTACTAAAAGATCGGGGTCTAACAATTTACATTAATTTATTGCATTTATTGTGATTTAATTTCTGTAGTTGCATAATTTGGTGATAAGCTAAGAGGGTGAACTAAGTGAAAAATAATTAAATTGGGTTAACGAGAGATATGTGATTTAATAGAAAAATAATTAAATCAAATTGGTAAATTGTGTGAAGAGAGATCTTGCATATGTTTTTGATAGTTTATACAACTTTAGATCTAATTAGGGTTTTAGATAGGTTGTTAATTGAGAAATTGCAACTTTCATAATCTGATTAGGGTTTTTAATTTAGGGTTAACAATTATAACTCGAGAGAGAGTAATCAATCCTTGGATCATCTAGAACCAATAATCCAATAATTCATAATCGATTAGGTTAGCGTTAGAGATAGGTAAAATTCCCTATATCTCAATTGGTAGTTCCTTAGGTTGATACTTGAGTGTGCGTTGCAATTACTAAATTATTATTTTCGTGATTGATTCTTGAATTAATTTAACTGATTGAATTAAATTCTTGTTTTAGTTTCGTTACATTTTGAATTTCTGCAATTTATTTTAGCCTTAGATTTTAAGATTAGATTATCCCTTCTTGTGGGATCGACAATTTAGGTACTACACGAATGAGCTGTGCACTTGTGGATTATCAAGGGTAATTAATTAAAACTTACACACATTGAAAAAGCCCGATCATGACGGCATTAATATTGTCATGAATTTTCTTTCACAACATATCTTACCACTAACGTCTTTGTCATACTGTACCCTTAGACATAAAGTAATTGGTTAACCACTAGTTACATAGTTGGTCACCCTTACTAGGTTAACTGTTATATACTGGTAGTTATGGAGCTAGTTTTACTTTGCTTACTCATAACAATTTTATCTTGTTTTATATATACTCCATACATGTAGAGGAAGACTCAATGGGCTATTCACAAATAAAATTCCACCCACTGTTAATAATTGATGCCCCTAAACATTGCCATGTATGATTGGAATATTCTGACTGGTATAATAATGTGTATAAAACCTAACAGTGTATCATGGGCTAAAAGTTTATTTCTTCTTTATCAACAAATAACATCATTTCAATGTAAATTTAAATAATATGAAATATAACTTTCAAACTAAAGTTCATACATTGCTAAACCATAAAATTGTAATAGCAATATTCGCTTGTAACATATCATTCACATGAAACTCAATACAAATATTCACTTCATGATAAAATAGAAACCATTTTCATAAAATCAATTTAAAATACCCTCACTGTTTTGCAATTTATCGTCAAGCATATTCACGCGTTCTGTGCCTCTCGTTTACTTACACGAATCACAATTCACTTAGGCAATTATTTCTAGATTCAAAACTAAAGCATTAAAACTATAAATTTGGTTTAACCAAATTCGAGATTAGTGTTTAATTACGTAACACATACGCTAATCGTATTTTTGCTTTAACTCCTGTAAGCTAATATATTGTTTTTCGTTTCAAAATCTAACTTCAAAATTTACCTAAATACCATCTTTTACCCATTCTAACTTATCAATTTCTTCAAAACACTATCTCACCCAATTAATTCACTACATGGCCGAATATGTAATACTATAAATGCTAATTTTTTCCATTTGATTTTCACTATAACAACTTTAAAATTTCAGCTTTTTTACACAATAACCATTTCAACTTCATTACTTTCCACATACACTCTATATACTATTGTTTTTTCCCAAATAATAACAGAATGCTTCATTTAATAATTTCAGTGCCATAAATACACTTAATGACCATCCTTAATCACATTCCCAGTCATTTCATCATAACCATACTTTTATACCAAAAATGCCCTTAAGGCCAACCCTAATATATTTTACATTAAACTCACATTTTTGATTTACTTGAAATGATCCATACCAATATTTATGGCCATTATTTATTTCCATATATTTTTTAAACTTCCATCAATGATTATCCCTTTATAGTTATATGTTCTTAATTAAAGAAAAGTCTAAAATTCTTAATAGAATTATGATCTTTAAGATTGAGTTTGAGAACCAATTAAAAAAATTGATCAAGATTTTCATATTTGATTGTGAAGGTGAGTATTATGACATATATGGAGTCTTAGGATAAGAAAAGAGTTTGATTACCAAATATTTAAATCGTATAGCATGGTAGCTCACTTCAATATAAGAAACTGTCCTAAAAACTGATGTGGACAAAGATGGAATCACACCTTAAAAGATGTGATGAGGAACATGTAGAGTAGAACTAATCTTCTAGATTTTCTAGGTGAAGCCACAAAGACCACTTTATATATTGTTTATAGAGCCTCAAGAAAATTAATATCAAATACACCTTTCAAACTTTAAAAAGTGTATAAATCAAATCTCACTTGTCTTCATATATGAGACTATCTTATTGAGGTATGTATATATAATTATAATAAAAATAACTTATATTTTCATTCTATTTGTTACTATTTCATAGGTTATTCTAACTATCCTTACAATTATAGATTTATTATAGAGACAAAGGATCCATAATTGTAAAGTTACAAAATGTCAGCGATGACTTTGGTTCTTCTCACATTTCAGCTGATAAGTAAGTTAATACAATTGTCATTTCATATCTTCACTTTTTTAGTTAGGGTTAGTGGTTCTTGGACCTAGTACCATTCTATTATAGGAATAAGAACTAATATAGGAACACAGTGAAGTTTATATGGCACATGATCAATCTTAATCAAGACAGTTGAGAAGATCCAATAAGATTAGGAGACTTTCAATATCATCTAATTATATAGTCTATTTGAGTGAGAATGATTATGATATATGAAATATTATAGATCTAGTTACTTTTTCAAATGTTATTTCTAGTTTTCGTTTAGAGTTATAGTGAGATGCAATGAGGGATGAGATGTAGTCCATAAGGAATGATCATGTATAAAAGCTCATAAATTTACTTCATAATTATAAACCTATTTGTTTCAAATGGGTTTATAAGACCAAAAAGGAATAAGGTAAAGTTGAATGACTTAAAGTCATATAAGTTATCAAAGGTTTCACTTAGAGAGAAGGAATAAACTTTAATGTCACCTTCTCTCATGTATCCTCTAAGGATGCATTTAGATTGATTATGAAAGTAGTAGCTCATTATGATATAGAGCTACATTAGATAGATGTTAAAATGTCCTTCCTTAATTGAGATCTTTATGAGAAGGTTTATGAGTAACATAAAGATTTTTGAGATGATGACAAGATTCATATGGTTTATAAATAGAGGAAATATTTATATAGATTGATACAAGCTTACAGAAAATGGTACTTAAGTTTGATGAGGTCATCACCTCATTTGGATTCATGAAGACTAACATTAAAAGATGCTAGTACTCTATAGTAAAGGGGAGCAATCTTGTCTTTGTACTCTTATATGTAGATGATATATTACTTACATTAGACGAATGAACCATATTGTATAAAATTAAGCAAGAATTTTGACATGAAGCATTTTATTGAAACATCTTTCTTCTTTGGCATTCAGATTTACTAAGATAGATCTCAAAGCTTGTTAGATATCTTATAAAGAACATATATTAAATGGGTGTTACAATGGTTTAATATGGAGAATTGTAAACCTTATGTAACACCAATCTCTCATAGAGAGATATTTCCTTTGACATAATGTCTAAATAATGAAATGTAAAGGGAGGCCATGAAGAATGTTCCTTATTCTTGTTCTATTAGAAACGTAATGTATGTTTAGAGTGTATTAGCTCAGATATTGCATTTATTGTTAAACTATTAGTCGATATCTATCTTACCTAGGTAAAGATCACTATAATGCAATCAAACGAGTTTCGAGATATCTTCAAGTAGAAAGGTTTATATGTTAAACTTTATAAAAGTTGAGCGTTTAAACGTAATATGTTCTATAGATTCAGATTTAGTTATGTTTCAAATGATAGGGAATCTGCATCAAGTTACATTTTCATGTTAATAGATGGTGCCATTTCATTGAGAAGTGCCTAACGGACACTTGTGACCTTCTCCACTAGGCTTCCAAAGTTTATATCATACTATAGGGTTATTTCACAAGTAGTTTGGTTAAGAAAATTAATTTTTGAACTATTTATGGTTGATTTAATTGCTAAACTCATTGACAATGATGTTATTATCATTGTATTGTTTAATAGCAACAATAAGAATATCACATGGTCTAAGCCTTTAGAGGTTAGGTATTTGAACTTTAAGGAGCTTGTACATAATTTTAGCATTTATGTGGAGCACATTTTGACTGAGCATAAAGTGGCTAATTCTCTAACTTAAAGACTTCTCCTAGCCATTTTTTGAAAGAGATGTTTGATAGTATAGGTTTATTGAAGTCATTTAACATTATTAGTTAAGGATCATTATATTTTTACTTTTAATATAATTATGTTTCGATAGACTATGACCATATTGGTTATATATATGTTAATTGTCATCATTGTTCTTCTCTATCATATAGATTGACATGCATTGTCATAATACATGTGAAAGATTTAAGTTTTATGTCAATATTAAGCACATTACTAGTTATTGGACATATGTACAATTTGGGGCTAACCATGATACTATATCTGTTGACACGTAAAGATATCTTGAGATGTATTCATATAGTGGTGTATCAGACATAGTCGAATATAAGTTTTAATCTCATAAAGGTTTTATCTGATGTAATTATCATACAATAAGAGAAAATAAGTTTTTTCTAATCAAATTTATCATTCAGTAAGAGAAAATAGCTTTTTCGTAAAGTTCAAAGAAAGTGAAACGGAAAAATGAGACATTGTATATTACAATTTGTATAGGTAACATTATTATTTTCCATACTCTATTTTTTCATTGATGTTAGTAAGATAATTAGATATGCAAGATTATTATGGATCTCTATTGTATATGACAAGCGTTTTTGATACCTCTTAGTATTAAAAGTCTTACGAGAATAGATTATAAACTTTCATTATCTTTGGATCCAATTAGTTTTAATGATCAACTAATGCAAGTCTTATTTTCTTAGCTTTTGAAATTTTTATTATTACAAATATAATAATTAATATTTGTCCAAGGGGGAAAAGTGTTGAAATTTTTATTCCTATTTTCATATTTATTAATTACCTATTTTTAAAGTTAAAACTAAGAAGAATTAAAATTTAATTTGGTATAAAGATAATATAATAATATAATAAAGGATCATATTAAATATAATGAAGTTCAATGAGAAAAAAATACTTTATTATTATTGACTGCATACTTATTATTCCAAGTCAATAAAATTATTATAAATAATTGATTGGTCTCTTATGCCCTAAATTAACAACCTTTCTTTAAATCAAAGTAGATATTATGATGAATCTAAAGAATGCATATTTACTAAAAAAACCCTAATAACTAATCAAATTAGAACAAATGTAATAAATCAATAAGTCCAAAATTGAAAAAATTCTTAGAAGAGCAAATTTGGATGTTATCGGCCACCTTAAACATCGTATTATTGGACATATATATATATATATATAATGAAGAGAGAGAGCAAGTCAATAACGTTCCAATCTTGCTCACATAAGCAGTCACGTTCTTTCGCTCTACCAAACTCAATCGATAATCCTACCTGTATCAATTAATATGAATAACCTCATTTGTTTTCTTCTGTTTGTTCCTATGTCCTTTCGGCACAATGGATTAGCCGTAGAGATTACAATTTTCCTCAATTTGGTAGCTAGTTTCCTGTTGCAGTAGGTTGATTTTTCAGAGCGTGATCATGGCTTGATTATATCAACTGGGTTTGCCTACACTTACACCTTCCTTTATTGTTTTGCTGAACACAGGACGACCTTGCTTTCAAACCTTAACGTCAGACCAGCTCAGACCACAGAGTCGAAAATTTCCAAATTGTTTTTTTACCAAACATTGGAGCACATGCACTGTTTCATCACCGCATGACCTCAGCCATCACTCCCTACTCTCATAATGTCAATCTCTTACACTGCTTATAAATATAATTTCCTCAATACCACTTCATCACGTATTGTTACTTCTATATTTTTCTCTGTTCTTCCCAAATTCTCTGTTTCCGATCAAGGGTTGCCTGCTGGCCGCAGAAAAATGGCTCTGATAAGCAGATCCTATAATTACTCCAAGTTGGACAGTGAAGACCCAGATGAGATAAGACACCGACGAGCTCAGTTCTTGATCTACAAAACACTACAAGTTGCGGATTCTCGAAGAAAATCATCGTTCTTGAGGATCAAACTGTGCAGATTAAAGATCAGGGTTGGGAAGAAGTTGAGGAAATTGAGGAAAAGAATGGTGCTAAGTATATCGGCCGCAAGATTTAGGGTGTATAAGCAAGTTACCATCCAATGGAAGCGCTTGTTTAGCAACGGAGAAAAGATTTCAAGTCTTCCTCCTTTGTTTCCTTGAAGATTTTGATTTCTTGCTTTTTCATCTATGTTAATTTGTCAAGTATAATGACGAATGCATGTCATATGCCAATACCTACTATGGTGAGAGATGGTTTTTGTCAAAATAGTACCTTCCTTGGCTAGGTATTGTTATCTTTCAATTCAAGAATCTGATGTTGGCAGAACATGTTAACATGCTCTTGACAATCTATATTTATATATATAGTCTACTTTGACATGAATATGGGATAGGAAAAAAATCCTTTCAGAAGCAAGTTATAATTGCATATCGCTCAATTCGTGGATCTGTCTTCCATTTAAAGGAGTACTTTGTTTCATATCTTTCTAAGTCTCGATCAAAACGTAACTCAAGCAAATTCTTGAGCATGCCTGTGAAGTAGCTATAAACAAAGTCAAAATTGCAGTATGTAGCATCAGCCTTACGATCATTGTGCTTACACTTGCATTATCACTCATGGTAGTATATATTTATACCTTAAGAAAAATTTGGAGAGTATTAGATTTCTGATAGCTGGTAGAAAAAAAGAAGAAGAAAAACAGAGGTTCCTGAATGCTATGTTTTGTTTATCTATAGATTAACTCACATTACCCACTCCTCGTAAGACTAAGGGGTTAACTTAACGGTAACAATAATACTTTTTCACAAATAAATTTTGCTCCAAGATATGTAAATGGTTGTCAGGTGACAAGTAGGAGTGGTCGGAGTGGTCAAAGTTTCTCACTTAAGGCTCTCCCTTTCAGGAGATCTTGAGTTTGAATCACACAAACGGAGGAGAAATATGCATTATTCCTATTGATGATCCTCTAGCCCCCTGGGCACAGCTCCTTGATCGGATCAATTACGGACGTCTCGCTTCCAGCGGCAGCGTGGGAGTTGGAGCTACTAGGGAACCTGGGGGCTGATGGAAACCTGATGCTGAGCAGGGGAGGCCAACGATTAATCATCAGCTGAACAATCAAGTTTGTAAAGACTCCTTGTGCGCAAACGTGTACAGGCGACGTAGGAACCTGAGGGATCTTGGGATTTTTAGGTTTACCCCCTCTAGGACTCTTGAGGTGGGGTCTTAGAAGATTATATTAGTCCAGTGGATACCTAATGTAATAATAATAAAAAAAGAATAGCAAAGTAATCCTAGTGGCTAACCTTAGCTTCCTGTCATGCCGTACTGTCCTTCCTGTCCCTATCTTTCTGTTTATGTATTGGCTGGCATTAATCAGATCTCCCATATGGCCTAGCTGGTATATTAACTCTTGGTCCCTAGTCTTGGTAATGTTTTTATTTGTTCTTAATTTAAATTAAGATTCTGAAAATGCATCGTTAAATTTAATGTTAATGAAATGATCTATATAATTGGATTTATTTATGCCTCTCGTTTACAATGAGTAAGGAATTCTCTTTCTGATTTTTGATTTATACGGATACAAATTCTTTATAAAAAGTTAATATTTTGTCCCTCTAATAGGTAAGATTTTATAAAAGTAAAAATATCTTTGTAAAAATTTCATTGAGATGCAGGTTTGAAATAGTTTAAAAATAAATAATTGTACCCTTAATTAATAGAGAAACTATCTCCTATAGACTTATAAGAAAAGGAAAAAGAAGAAACATAATTTTTTAAGAATTATTTGAAAAATAAAAGTAAAAAACTGTATAAAAAAGAACAATAAAAATAAAAGAATGTGTGAGATTTGAGTTGCCAAATGTTAGTTGTCAAACTTTTTTTTCTGTCCTCATAAATGCATTGCATCACTGAGCTATGAGAGGAGTAGATCTTTTTGATATATAAACCAGGTATAGTCTATAAATGCACCGAACAAATAAGAACGATGCTGTATTGCATCTACTTGGTAAAATAGTATAATATAGACCTCAATGAGCAGGATTCATGCATGACACCCCTTTCATGGATGGCAGCTCTATTTTGGACATTCCAGCTCGAGAAGTCCACCCTAAGCCATAACTTCTTTAGATAGTCAACTAAAAGGTTTATGCTTTTGGTACCACTGTTTAATTCATGTTTAATTAGTGGGTTGATTTGATACTTTTATCTCGATTCATGGATTGATCTAACAAGTCTATTTCACGTCTATTGAAGGGTTTATATTTTTGTATCTTTTAAAAGCAATTCATGTCTGAATTAGTAAATTGATGAACATTCAAAGTAGAAGCTATTAAAAGCTTGTGATATTATGATACCATCTATAATGATTTATGCCTAAATCGCTAAAATCCCTTGTGATATCATGACACCACCTATGATGGTTTATGCCTTAAATCGTCTGAAATTCTAAATTTGAAGTTTAAGAAAGCTTTACAATTTTGATATCCCTTAATTAGTTGAATAAACCCAAACCAAAATACGTTACAAGCTAGATAGGAGCTATTAGTCTTGAGTTCACAACTTAAAATTAATATTTTAAAAACTGGATCGAAAATTAAATCAATAAGATGGTATTAAATCTCCATAAAATTCGCATATAGTAAATAAGAAATAAAATTATAAAAATAATTAATCATTAATCATAATAATATAACTTAAAATTGAATAATAATTTTCATTTAATAGTTTCTATGTTCCTATGTATCAAGATTTCTGAGGTGATTTTTTTATAATAAAACAATAATAACAACAATATTTAGTAAGAGTTCTGTTGAAACGTGAGGTCTAGGGAGGTCCAGTAGTACATAGCATTATACCTATTTGGTAGAGAGGTTATTTCCGATAGACCCACATGTAATATAAAATAATGTTAACACAAAATATAAATAAATACAACTATAATACAATACATATAGAACCAGGTAAAGATTAACAATAAAAGATAAAATAAGTAAATAAAAACACAAATAAAAAAAGATAAGTATAAGAATAAATCAAGCCGATCATTACAAGAAAGTAATTCGACTAAATAAAAAATTAATTAGGCTAAATAACCAGGAGGGACGTACTATATAATCAAAATGTTAAGGCTAACCATAAAATGAAAGATTTGAAGGAAAATGTTTGAAAGACTTAAGAGCACGAGAAAGACCTCTCTATGTGAGTTCCTTTATCTATATCTTAGTATGCCTAAGTTTTCTATTGTGAGTCATATCCTCGGTAAGTTCCAGCAGAGCCATATCATTCTTGATTGTTTCCCTCCTAGTTCTTCTTAGGCCTTCATTTTTTCCTTTTATAGTCTCTAAGTACTATTTTATCACATCTTCTCATTAGAGTATTAGGGTGTCTTCCTTAAATATGTTTAAATCACCTAAGCCTTGTCTCTCTTAATTTTTTATTAATACTAGTCACCTTTAATTTTTCTCTTACTAATATATTTTTGACCTTATCTCTTCTAGTAAGGTTACATATCTAACAGAGTATTCTCATCTCTATCACTATTAACTTATGACTATACACTCCGCCTTATATAACCTGGACGACCTAATCTCTATACCATAGAATTTACATTTGAACTTGAGTGATATCTTTTTGTCAGATAAAACTCCTAATGCACTTCTCCATTTAAGCCACCTTGATCTGATATGGTGAACTATATCTTCATCAATCTCTCTATTGCTTGGGATGATATATCCTAGGTACTTAAAACACTCTTTTCGTGGTGTCACTTTTGAGCCAATATTTATCTCCACATCAGATGTCACCCTATGGCCCAAAAAGTTATACTCTAAATACTCAGTCTTAATCTTACGAAATCTAAAACCCTTTAACTTTAACGTATTCCTCCAATGTTTCAGCTTAACATTGACACTATGTTTGATAATATAAACAGTTAAAAGCGATAGAATGAGAGCATTTTGATGATGAAATAATGGAGACTATCTTTTGCCTTCAAAGAATTTTAAGTTTAATTAAAGAAAAAGATTGTTAAATGAAAACTAAAAGTTTTATTCTAGTTTATGAAAATCAACTTAGTTTCAAAAAACGAGGGTTATTGAGATAAATCAAAGAAGAAAGTTAGTAAATTCAAAGTTTTTATAGTTGAACCAATCGAATTGATTCAATTTTTTAATAATTGCATATAATCGTTTATAAAAATTACTATAAAATAAAAACTCAATAGCCAATATAAGATATAATAACTAGTATATGATAATGAAGTAAAATACATGAATTCAGTCCTAAGTTTAGGATATAATATAAATAATTTATAAGAAGTTGTCTTTAATAAAACAAAAATTCACATTTTTTTGAAAATCAAAGAGAAATTTGTATAAAAACTTAAAAAGACAGTCAAGTTACTATATAGGAAGACAAAAGAGCCAAGCTTTAAAAATGAAATGCCTAGTTAAGTAACTCTCTTGTTTTTAATATATGTACTTACAAAAAGATGAAGGCATTTATTAGTATAATCAATATAAAAGACTAGAAAATATTTGAGTAGGAATTAGGAAGTTGATGGAATAAAGATATGACAAGTTTGACAAAGTTAGAGGCAACACAATCAAGACAAGACAATTAAAGAGAAGTAGTGATATTCCATCGTGTTACCATGTCTTGAATGGGGTTCTTTTGCATGTCCCTAATAGAGGCTATTTCTTACAATAACTGTAATTTAAACGATATCTTTTTGGAGCCCATATCTTTTTGGAGTTAACATTAAAATTAGGTTAATTTTAAAAACCTAAAATTAACCTAGTTATATTTAAAAAAACTCGAATCTTTTCTATCAACCTTATAGTGATAGATATATAGTATGACACTAGAGTCTCTATTATATTAGGGAGATCCTTTTTAGCTACCATAGGGGTTATAATTGATGTGGTTGATTAAAAACTTTCTTTTAGAGTAGGTAAGGAGAAAGTGGAGTTCCATATATATAAGATTTTGAAAAGACCTCCTACCTAGATGATGAATGCTTTAGGATCGTCATATACCTATTATAAATGAAGTTCTTAAAGTTAATTGTCATGAATTTGTGAAAATATTTAAAGCTTTGAGACTTAAAGAAAAAGAAGAGGATATCACCTTTAGCAATGGTGTTTCTAAGCTAAATGGGTAGCCTAAACTTTTTATCTTTTACTAAAGAAACACCTGGCCTTGGGTTAAGTAATTTGCCTCCTTATTGTAATTATGCACATGGTCGTTACAATTTGCAAGCGCACGGAGTCGTTTCTAATACCTACAAATCAAGTATTCTAAGGTTATCTCCCACAAGGAATAAGATACTCACTACATAATTAATCCTAATAACTTGAACGAAAGTGACAATAAACTTAAAAGATGATTGGATTTGGGTGAATAATAAATTGTAAAGACTAGAATTAAATAAACAAGGGAAATATGATGATTTAAACTTAGGGCTTTGGGGTTCACCAATTTAACAGATTGATCAAAAAAGTATGGAATTGACTAAATGACAGGTTATAATAACAATTGCATAAATTTACTCATATTCTCTCTCAAGACATATAAGAAAACCCATCTAGTTGATTACCATCTCTCAATGTGAAATCTAACAAGTCAAATTTATTAAGAATAAGCAACCATAAGTTATCACACTAGTTTAGGATATTTCTATCTCTAAATCTAATAGTTTCATCTTCCTAGTGCATAAATCATATTTCACCTCTCAGTTTATCATATGATTCCTAAGATTGCATCTATGGTGATCAAGCATAGAAACAACAGTGAAATGCAAGAAAGATAAACATAACCCAAGACCTTTCATTCAACACCAATCAATCAATAAAATACAAATCCATCCCCAAATAGGCTACATCCCTCACCCTAAATGGGGTTTAGTTCTAGAACATGATAACAGAATCCATACACATAAAGACAATCAACATCCAAGAACGAGTAGAGAGAACACAAAACAAGAATGTTGTTAATGCTTCATTCCTTCCCTTTTCCTCCTCTTCTTTTCCTCTTTTAGGTGCCTTTTTATATTGCAGCTTCATTTTCAGTGTCCAGCCTATAAAAATGAGTATTTATAGTGTCTTGGGTTCAAACAAACCTAGTTTTTGCTAAACAGGGGAAGATCGGGTCTCTAGGGTGAGGTTGGCCAAGCAATGTTCATTAAATGGACATTTTATCCAATTAGTAGACCTTCTCGAGTCTTTAGAGATGGCCAAACGATGTCCTTTAAGTGGACATTATGTTTATTTAGTGGACCTTCTTGAGTCTTTGGAGTGAGGTTGTGTAGCATCCCACTCCCACGAGACCCGAACCCGACATCGACTGTGATATCCGAGCCCGCGACCCGCGAGGGTGGTATGCTAGAGCAGTCAATGCAGTTTAAAACTCGGAAATATTTTTTTTTATATATATATTTTTGAAAACCCATCGAGTGCGCGAATATCAGTAAATAATTTGGGCCCGTTCTAATACGAAATCGTTTTCAACAAAACACTATTTCGGTGATCAAATTACAATACAACATTAATCAATTGGGGCACTCAGCAATAACAGTACTTAATCTTGCGGAAATACAAATTTACACGTAATTCTAAATGGCACAAATGCAGACGTGAACTGATCCCGACCTCTAACCTTCACTTGCCTACAGTAGACATACTCCCGCGTTGAACGGGGTACTCTTCAAATCCTGAAAAATAGATTGCAATTTTGGATGAGTTTGCGAACTCAATGAGAAACCATCAT
>JANSVB020000044.1:6355697-6367587 GCA_025504935.2 Erythroxylum haughtii
TATATTGCAATTAATTAATTAATAATAATTTTTAATTAATTAATTTTTAATTAATGAATAATTATATTTTAATTAATAATAATATTTTAATTAAATAAAATATAATGTAATTAATTAAATAATAATAATATGTTAATTAATTATATTGTAATTAATTAATTAATTACAATATTTTAATTAAAATATTACAATTTTTTAATTAATGAATAATTATATTTTAGTTAATTATAGTGTAATAATAATGTTTTAATTAATGAATAGTTATATTTTAATTAGTTATATTTTAATTAAATATAATGTAATTAATTAAATAATATTAATATTTTAATTAATGAATAATTATATTATAATTAATTAATTATAATATTTTAATTAATTATAGTATAATTAATTAATTAATTATTCTCATTCCTCTTATTCCTCTCTCCCATTCCTCTAGATTATGAGAGGAATGGAGGATTGCCCAAAACTAAGAAATGAAACTCTTAGGTCTTCAATGATAGGTTCATACCAAGCATCAATTTTTATTTCATACCTATACTCTTTTTCCCATACCCTTCAAACAAGCACCCCCTCAATCCTAATATGTGGTAGGTAGTGAAGAAGGAAGTTTCGAAACTGCTTAATGAGGGAGTGATTTATCTAATTGCAGATAGTGAGTGGGTGAGCTCAGTTCATGTAGTTCTGAAAAAATCCAGCATTACTATTGTCAGAAATGATAAAAATGAGTTAATGCCTACTAGGACTACCACTAGATCGAGAATGTGTATTTATTATAAGAAAATGAATGCGGATACTGAAAAGGACCATTTTCCTCTCCTTTTTATTAATCAAAAGTTAGATAAATTTTCTGGACATGGGTTTTATTGTTTTCTTAATGGTCTTTCAGGTTATTACCAGCTACTGATTGCTCTTGAGGACCAAGCAGAAACAACATTCACTTGTCCATTTGGGACATTTTCTTTTACGTGGATGCTATTCGATTTGTGTAATGTGCTTACAACATTTCAAAGGTACATATTTTCCATTTTCTCAAACATGATCGAGGACTTTATCAAGATATTTATGGTCGATTTCTTAGTCTTTGGTGCTTCTTTTGATGATTGTTTGAATAAGCTAACTCAAGTGCATGAAAGATGTATTGAATGCAACTTGAAGTTAAGTTAGGAAAAGAGTCATTTTATGGTGAAACAAGGGACAATCCTAGGTTATGTTGAGTCATAAAAGGAAAATGAGGTTGATAAGGCTAAAATTGAAGTTATATAAAAACTTCCACTATCCACTTCTTTTAAGGGTATTAGAATTTTTCTAGGTCATTTAGATTTTATAGGAGGTTTATCAAAGATTTTTCTAAGATAAGTTGTCCTTTATGCCAACTATTAGCAAAAGATGTCCATTTTGATTTTAATGAGGAGTGCCTTAATGCCTTTAACCTTTTGAGAGAAACATTAATCTCTACACCAACTGTTATGACACCTAATTGGTCTTTACCTTTTGAAATTATGTGTGATGCTTTTGATTTTGCTATGAGAGTTGTTTTAGGCCAAAATATTGAGAGATCTTTGCGTGTAATTTATTATGCTAACTTAACTTTGAGTGATGCACAAATAAATTACTCAACCACTGAGAAATAATTGTTAGCAGGGATTTTTGCATTAGAAAAGTTCATATCTTATTTGTCAAGGCCAAAAATTATAATCCATTCTGATCATACAACTCTTAGATATCTTTTGACTAAAATGCATGCAAACTGTGATTAATTAGGTGGATTTTGTTGTTACCAGACTTTGATGTGGAAATAAAAGATAAAAAAGGAGCGATAATGTTGATGTGGATCATTTGTTTGGAATAGCTCTTAACTTGGAAGCTCTTAAACAACAAAAGACGTATGTAATTATTGAGAACTTTCCTGATGAGCAGTTATTTGTTGTTAATAAAGTGCCTTGGTATGCTGACTATGTGAATTATCTTGCATGTGACATTTTGAGATCTAACATAACTTTTTAGAAAAGGAAAAGATTCCTTCACATAAGTAGGTACTGCTTTTGGGATGATTTATACTTCTACCAGATTTGCAAGAATGAAATCATTCAGAGGTGTGTTCTAGAGGACGAGCATGTAAATGTTTTGACCTTTTATCATAAACTCCACTGCGGAGGCCATTTTGGAGGGAAAAACTACTCCTAATGTTCTTCAAAGTGGTTTGTATTGGCTTAATTTGTTTAAGGATGCTCATTTTTTTTGCTTAAAATGTGATAAATGTCAACAAACTGGAAATATAAGTAGAAGAAATGAAATGCCCTTAACTAACCAATTGACTATTGAATTATTTGATGTTTGGGGCATTGATTTTATGATCCCTTTTCCTAAATCTTTTAGATTTGAGTATATACTCGTTACAGTTGATTATTTGTCTAAATGGGTAGAAGCAATACCCACCCAAACTATTGATGCCAATGTTGTTGTTAAATTTGTGATGAAAACTATTTTTAGCAGGTGTTAAGGAACTAGAAAATTCGAGAACAAAGGAAACCTTTAAGGTGAATGGCCACTAAGTAAAACTGTATTGGAAAGGATCAATTGAGAAGAAAACAATAGAATCAATTAATTTGAGATGCCTACATATTACGTGAGTAGTGATGAAGGCAATTAGGTTTTAACCCTTTTTGCTTAAAAATCTAGCATAATTTTACCTTTAGTGAGCTTCCTTTGAGCTTAACATAAAACTCTTTCTTTCTTTAATCCCAAAATATTTTCCTTAAACTTGATTATTTATCCCCTCATTATACCTACCATAAGGGCGAGTTGAGCATTTGAAATGATATGACTGAAACTAGGGAATAATTGCTTGAATAAATGTGGGAGAATCATAACATATAGTTGGCTACTAAGTTAGGAATGGGTATGGTTGTAACAACTTATATCTCTCTTCTACATTTTTCCTCTTCTACACTTGATCTCCTTATTCCAAATAAATAAAAAAAGTAAATAACATAAAAGAAAAAGAAAAGAAAAGGAGGGAAAAGAAGACAACCAAAAAATGAAAGAAAGAGGATAGACAAAGAAAAAAGAGTGAGAGAGAAGAAAAGGGGAGTGCTAATTTTGTCAAATGAAAGGAAAGAATTGAGTGTTTTAGCTTCATTATTCTATATTATTTAAAATGCTCAATTAGTTCTGTGATCTCAACCTTTGATTTTCCTTTTTCCTACCCTTAGCCTGACCTCATTACAACATAAAAACAAAGACCTTCATATTGATGTTTGTGTTTGATATGAGAGGTGGAGATTGGAATAATAAGCAAGTTTATAGTAGTTTCCTTACATGAAATGAATGATGAGTGAATATATCCTACCTTTGAATGCTTGAGAGGATGAAGAGTGGAGTAAGTGCCTATCATACTTGTTAATGGTTTTTTGAATTGAAGTACTTGTTACTTTTTGCTAAAGTATGAGGAGAATAGCTCGTTCATGGAGCATTATGAGTTTCAAGTTCTCGGGTTGTGTTTATTAAAATGATTTTTGATATCTTTGACTATTACTTAGGAAAACTATTGTTTTCAATGTTTATTCGTTTGATAGTTTATTTTTCTCAATTTTTTTAGGGACAAGCATAATTTAAGTATAGGAGACTTATTGTGTCTATTTTTTATTCATTTTGGTAGCTTTTATATTATGATTTTGGTTAAAAATTCTTGTCTTTTAATCTAAATTTGAATGAAATTAGGTTATGTGGAGTTGTTTGTGAATATTGCAAGAAAAGGAGTAGAAAGAAATTGGGCCAAAAGTCACCTGAATGAGAGGATGAGTCACTAGAGTAAAAGGAGGTGTCACCTAGGTGCAAGGAGTTGTCACTCTAGTGAAAAATTTCAATACTTGCAAATTACATTAAGAAAATCAAGTAATCACGCAAAGTTACAGCTATAAATAGAGGCAATTTATAGAAATAAAAAGGAGGTCGATATGAGCAACAATTTCTTAGGGAGAATAGAATACGACAAAGACAGAAAGCGTGAGCAGATGCCATAGAGCTTGAGCAAAGCCAATAGGGTAAAAACATAGGGTAAATACGTTGGGTAGGAGATTCACTGCTAACTCTTCTCCATTCAAGAGTTCAATTCTGTTTGTTAAATTTATTTCTTTTGTTTATTAAATTTGTTTCTTTGTTTACCATTAAAAACGGGATTGAATTTAATGAATATGATGTCCAATTTTATTCCATTATGGGCTAATTATTTATTCTTGAGAATTAAAGGATATGATTTAATCGATTATGCATGATTAAATTACTATTTGATTGTCTTGTTATTTTCTATAATTTCTGAAGTTATTGGATGTAATAGTTTGGCATTATTTTGATATTAAATGAAGAATCAAGAGAAGAAATTTAATATTAGATCAAAAATTATAGACTCTGAAGTTATGAATTAGAAATATATTAACTTAAGTAAGTAATTATGAGTTGGGTTTAAATAATTGATTTGGATAATAAACTTGTCGAATACGAAAGTTAGATCGAGTTTATTATTTGATTTAATTTTAAAACCTAATTGTTAATTTTGGCAAGACAATTATTCAATCAATTTGCCTTAGTCATGCATAGGAGATCAAATTAATGAAATTAATTTCTCAAGAGCTCATTATATTGATTCATCAACTGTTGTTTGCCTCTAATTAAATTATTTTACTTTTTATTTTATTTTATTTCATTTAATTTTTCTCAATAAATTGGGTTATAGTGTTTAGGATTGCATTTGTTTTTATTCAAAGTTAACTTGAGTGGAATAATTTCATCTCCTTGAGCGACGACCCTAGGTATTTAATTACAATTACCTCGTATACTTATGAGTGGGATAGCCTAGGTTTTTAGAACTTATTTTGGCACAACATTAATGCTTCTAATGTTCACAAATATGGTCTCAACATGAATAAGAAAGCAAGTTCTAGAATTATCCTACTATATACAATGATAAGACACATGAAAGAATAACAAAAGCTTTTAAAATTTTGAAAATTTTCTCTTTCGGCTCAAAAGATCATGAAAATATTGGGTATATGTGTGTGTAAATAGTATGCAATTTCATTCAAATTTAAATTTCAATGATTACAAGAAATATAACTTAGAAAATGTATTTCGTTCAAACCATCATCCTATTGCACATCAATTCAATCAATATTCAATAATGAAATATAGTATTCATGAACAAATCTTAATTAGTTTAAGACATTAGTTAACAAAACTTATAATTAGAATTATAATAAACTTGAAGAAATTAGTTTAAAATTCAATAAATCCATCCCCACACTTAAAATTGGACATTTTCCTCAGTGAGAGGGTTGTTTCATAACAATAAAAAACATAATTGAAACAAATTAAATAATAAAAATGAAATAAAAATACAAAAGTAATATAACCGAAAAAAAAATATTGAATCTTGGGCTACCTCCGAAGGAGCGCTTGGTTAACATCTTTAGGTCGATATATCTTTATACTCAAGGAGGCTTGGTTGAATTGATGTTTCTGTTATTAGCATCAAGCTCCCCCAAGATATAACTTTACTCGATGGCCATTAACCTTAAAGGTACCCTTGTGCAGATGACTTACCTCAATTATGTTGTATGGGAATATGTTCTCTACAACAAATAGTCTCGACTATCTTGATTTAAGCTTAATAGGAAATAATTGCAGGCGAGAGTTGTACAAGAGAACTTGATCTCCCTTTTAGAATTCTCGGGATTGCTTAATCATTTGATAGTGATAGCTTTTGGCTCATTCCTTATAGATCTTAGAATTTTCATAAGCAATAAGCCGCCATTCTTCCAGTTTGTTAATTTGGAAGTTCTACTTTTCACCTGCAGTTTGAAGATCAAAGTTCATGAATTTAATAGCCCAATATGCTGTACATTCTAACTTAACCAGGAGATGACATGCTTTTCCATATACCACCTTATAGGGTGTAGTGCCAATTAGTCTCTTATATGTTGTCCTATAAGCCCATAGAGCTTCATCTAATTTAACTGATCAATCCTTCCTTTAATGCTCAATAGTTTTCTCCAAAATTTGTTTTAAATCCTTATTTGATACCTCGACTTAGTCACTAGTTTGAAAATATATGGGCTGGCAATTCTATGATTAATTTCGAACATTTTAAGCACTTTTTTGAATTGTGCATTGCAAAAATGCATACCCATATCATTGATAATCACCCTAGGTGTGCCAAAATGGGAAAGTATACCTTTAAGGAATTTCATGACCACCCTAGCATCATTAATTGGTAGAGCTTATGCTTCCACCCATTTGGAGACATAATCAACTACTAGTAGGATGTATTTATTACCAAACAAATTTGGGAATGGACCTATGAAATCAATACCACACACGTCAAATATTTTACAAACGAGAATGAAATTTTGGGGTAATTCATCCCAGTGAGATACATTATCCAATCTCTGGCATCGATCACATGAAGCTACATATCTCTAAGCATCCTTGAAAATTGACAGCTAATAAAAATTAACTCTAATATCTTTTAGGCCATCCTATTTACCCTATGGTGATCTCTCATAGGTCTTGTGTGACAATGGTGTAAAATCTTCCACCACTCCAAGTGAGGCACACTTCTCCTCACTATTTGGTTTGCATAAATGTGGAACAAATATGAGTCTTCCTAGAAATAATCCTGTAAATTAGTAAAGAATTTCTATTTTTGTTGATAAGATAGACCTTTCAATAAGACCTTAGCTACAAAATAATTCATAATGTCTACAAACCAAGGGGTCTCAGTTTTCCTTACTTCCTCCACATTATAGAGATGTTCTTCCAAGAAGGTATCTTCAATGCCCTCTTCATTCAATTCTTCCAATTTTGGATTCTAGTTCAGGAAGGTATCTAGGATTGATAGATGATCTGCTGCCAGGTTTTTTGCCCCTTTCTTATGCTTGATCTTTAAATCAAATTCCTACAATAGCAAATCCATCTATCAACCGAGGCTTAGCATCATGTTTTTTCAACAAGTTTTTTATTGCCAATGGTTATTATACACAACAACTTTTGACAATACTAAATAAGATCAAAATTTATTGAATGTAAAAACCACAAATGGTAACTCCTTTTCTGTCGTCATGTAATTTTCTTGAGTGATCTTCAAAGTCTTGCTAGCGTAGTAGATTGATTGAAATGTTTGTCCTTCTACTTTCTGAGTGCTACTCCTACTACAAAGTCACTTATGTCAAACATTAATTTAAAGGGTTGATTCCAATCTGGTGTAATTATAATTTGGGCCTTAATCAACTTTTCTTTTAGAATGTTAAAAGCATCTAAACATTCTTTGGCAAATGTGGAAGGTATGTCCTTTTGTAACAACTTGGTTAGGGGCTTAGCAATTTTTGAGAAGTCTTTAATCAATTCTCTATAAAAGCCTGCATGACCTAAAAAACTCCTTATTGCCTTAACCAAAGAATGAGGTGATAGCTTTTCTATAACTTCAATTTTGGCCTTATCCACTTCAATCCCTCAGTGAGAAATTTTAAGATCTAGAAGTATACCTTCCTACACCATAAAGTGACATTTTTCCAATTTAACACCAGCATAAATCAATTGAATCTCTAAAGAAAAAAATATCATTCATGAATACCTCAATTATGTCCTTGATTAGATCATCGAAGATGGCCACCATACACCTCTAAAATGTGGCAGGTGCATTACAAAACCCAAACAACATCCTTCTATAGGCATACATACCATAGAGACATGTGAAGGTTGTTTTCTCTTGATCTTCTAGAGCAATTGGGATTTGATGATAACATAAAAGTTCATCCAAAAATCAGTAGTACATATGTTCTACTAAATGTTCCACCATTTGATCTATGAAGGGAAAAGGGAAGTGATCCTTTCTAGTTGCATCATTCAACTTCTTATATTTAATGCACACTCTCCATCCAGTGACCGTTCTTGTAGGAATCAAATCATTTTTTTCATTGAGGACAATTGTCATTCCTCCTTTCTCTGGCACAAATAGTAAGAAATTTTATTGAATTCCTACCACTTCCTAATGGAATCAATATTTTCGCTATTATATTACTATTTGACAATAAGAGCACTTACCTTAGATTGAGAGTAATATTTTATGATAGAAAAAGCTTTAGTGGTAAAAAAACAACAACATATCTCTTCCTAAGGTTTTTCTAAAGTATTTGAAGGCCATTAGCTTATCCTCCTATTGGCTTGTATAGACCTTCCTTGTTTATTAGTTAAATAAATGGTCTTGTTAGTAAACTTATGCAAAATAACAAAATTATGAAAAAGTTTTTGCTATTATCCCTATTTCTTAACTGTTTGGTTCTATTTTTTTAATAGCAAATTATGATCATTCAATGCCTTGTTGTACTTTTATAGCTTCTATTTCTCTAATACTTTGAGAAAGTTATATATAGAGTTTTTATGTACCATTACCTCTTTAATTTTTCAAGATTCGAAAAGCATTTGTATAATTTATGACGACGAAAAGATTCATTGATATTAATTGATATGTTCTCTACTATCATAGCATAAAGTTACAAACAAATGGACCTATCATTTTATGTAAGTGTAGTGATGAGTGGAAGTCGATCATGCAAGGAACAATATAATTACTAAGTCTAGCCATACTACTATTATATAATCAATAATAAAAGGGATTTTTTAGATTAAAACTTATAAATAAAACTTACTAGATTGAGATACCATTGAAAACAAATTAAACAAGTAATCATTCAGAAATAAGATAATAATAATATCTAGAATAGACTTCTTCCTAATGTGATACTATGAACTTTATTCAATTATTTAAAGATTCTATTATTAGATAAGAGAAATATCCTAATGTACTAAATTTTCACTTCCCATATATAATGATTTATCCCTAGAATGATTATCTGATGTCCCTATCTAATTAAATTTTTTTAAAAAGTCTTAATATTTGTTAAATATATTAAAAGATCATCTTATTAGAAAAAACATCATGTAGGACCACTCTTAGTACCTCATCCAATCCTTAATATTAGGGCCTAAGTTAATTTGTATATAGGTTCTTCTAACAATATCTATATGCAGATAAATATCAAGCTTAGGCTTTTAATTTTTTCATATAATCTTTGAAAACAACGCTAATATTTCTTGTCGTTAAACTCTTTCATAGAAAATTGAATCAATTCTTACAAAAATTAACAATAGTTTATCATTGCAAGCCCTTGAAGATGATTTCAAGCATTTGAATGAATTGTTGCCTTAGAATTATTATTAATCCTTTATTTTATGAAGACAGATTTAAGATATGTATTGATTTTCATCCCTAAATGGCTCTAACCACAATTACAAGATAAAGATATGTTAAAGTAAATTAAGACTCCTTAACTTTATATGTTTTTGACTCTCTATAAAATGAATTTTCTACAACAAACACAATCTTCAAAATGGTCATATGCTAAGTCATATATCACAATCTCTTCGAACAAATCTTTCTTAAGTAGAACATATACTATAAAATGCTTATATTCTAATTTGTTTTTCTTTTTTTCTTTCTTCATGTCATACAAGTTCTCACTCGAGCGTGTAAAAGGTTATATCTTATTCATCAAAATTTTACTATGGAACGCACTTTGACACACAATCATGTGTCAAACCTTGTTTAATCTTTTAATCATTTATTTCCGTCTAATGTAGAACATGTCTTACCACATAAGTGTGCTCAGGATGTGTTTAGCTAAAAATTTCATTTTCTTTACAAATTTTCTTGTAATTCCTCTAATTTTTGGCCAAAATTATTCTTTAAGAAATTTCTTTATGTGAAAAATAAAATATTGTATAATTTATGAACATTAAATCATAAATCCAATTTAAACAAGGTAATTTGGATAAAAACATAAAGAAAATTTTAAGCAAAACATATGAACAATTCATGCTTATTAGATAAAGAAGAATATTAGCACCTTTCGAAAAGACCCAAGAAAACTTCAATATTCGTATAGATAGATAAAAGGTGATTGATGAATTTTACACTAGAGGATGGTAGATCATTTTACTAAAAGTTGTTTCAAATGCTTTGTTTAACCTTTTCCTATGAAAGAGATTATCATGTTGTTTGTTATTCCAAGTAAAATGGTCTTATTCTTAAGTTAGCGGGGCTAGAAAAAGAAATAAAAACGAATAATTTGAGGTTCCTTAACTAATGGCTACATAACTAGCCATATAAGTAAATAATAGATTAAAAGTCACAAAAAACTAAGGAGTAGCAATATAAATGCTAATGTTAGAGATGTTCAACCATAGATTCCTCCTTTTAGAAGAGTTTATGAAAGGATGAAAAAAGATTCATAGTCATCAATTGTATTAAAGTTAAACTAAGATGGATAAATTGATCAAATTGATAAGAGGCTAAAGTAACGACCTTAGAGGAATCTTGGGTCATCTAAATCCTTCATTATAGTATTTGAGGTTGCTCAAAACAAGCCAATTTTTATCAATAACAATGGACCAACTGTGGAACTTCTAAGCTTTTATTTTGGTTTCCAAAAGACGCACGATTAGTGGATATAAGAAATGCAAAATTTCTTTTATAATGTAGTGTTTAGTGGTCAAGTTAATACCCTTACATTCTATGCAAGAATTAACGTTAAAAGGAGGTATATGATGAGCTAGCATTAACCTTTCTCTTAGGTTTGTTATCAACTTTCTTTTTATATTTACTACGAACAAAAGTATCAAATAGTCCATGCTCTTTTGTGACCTACAATTGGAATGTGATAGGGAGGATAAAGGGGGTCTCTTATTGGTGTTATTGCTTTATTCCAACCCCAATAATAAAAAGTGGAGCCTTGTGGATTCTACTTCTAAAAGATGATCACTACTTCTAAAAGATGATTTCTAAGTGGTGCTTTTGGTATCATGAGATAAGTTTTTATAATAAAATCCCACGAGTTGTTCATAATTCCCGTTATTAAACATCATATTAATTTCTTTCCACACGCCCTAGGTGGCTGATTACTTCTAAGCTTCCATTAATAACCCAAACTAACTTCAATAAGAATAATCGTATCATCAAGTTTGTGGATTTTGATTGACTATAGAAAATACTTCTCCAAATAAACCTCTAGGTAGATTTGAGCAAATACATTTTCTTTAGAGCGGCAGTGTTTTCATCTAAGCAAATTAGTTTTTCAACAACAGTTGATAAGTAACTTAACCCTTTTATAAACCAATGTTCTAGTAGCATATTATCGAATTGCATACAAAGGAGAGCAACCTTCAAATTATGTTTGTCGAGTTTAATGTCAAGCCACTGTTTACATAGAAAGACATATTTTTTTCCATATATTCCAATAACCTATTTCAAGAACTCCCAACAAGCTTGAAGAATAGTTAAATTTTAAAAAGGAGTTGTATTTCATTTACGACCTGTTTGGTTGAACAGTTGCAATAGATAAGGAATATAATATTTATTCTTAGAAATAGAAAAGATGAGGAATAGAATAGAATAGGTATTACTTAGTGTTTGGTTTGAAAATATAAACTTGGAATGAGAAAGGAATAAATAATAAAAAGACCAAAATATCCTTATTTTTTTCCTTATTATTATTATTATTATTATTATTATTATTATTATTAAATTCTTTATTATTATTATTATTATTATTATTAAATTCTTTATTATTATTATTATTATTATTATTATTAAATTCCTTACCGTTATTATTAATTTTCTTCTTATTATTATTAATTTTATTATTCTTATTCTTATTCTTAATATTATATTATTTTATTAATTTTATTTATTATTATTATTATTAAATTCCTTAAATTATTAATTTTCTTCTTTTTATTATTAATTTTATTATTATTATTATGAATTTTCTACTTA
>JANSVB020000044.1:6523456-6534344 GCA_025504935.2 Erythroxylum haughtii
TTTGAGAAGATTGTGAATTGAATTTGTTGTTTGGATTGTTATGAAGTGTTTAGGCTTGTGAATAAGTGAATTTGTGACAATTATAAGTGTATATGATGTTAGGATGGAAGTTGGAAGCATTAGAAAAAGTTGAAGGGGGTTTTGAGAAACACATGTTCGTTAAAAGGACATGGGAGTCCGTTAAACGGACCTTCTCGGGTCAAAAAGGACCCTTTGCTGTGCCTATGTCCGTTAGACGGACATGGATGTCCGTTAAACGGACTTTCTCGGATGGTTTGGTGCATTTTGGGCCGTGAATGTCCGTTAAACGGACATGCATGTCCGTTAAACGGACATTCACGGGTCAGCTTGTGAAAATCGCGATTTTTGACACTTTTGGAGGCCGAATCTGATTTTGTGGTCTTCATAAGAGTTGTAGATCTAGAAGTATAATTTCTAATGGTCCAAGAACGAAATCAATCCTATTTCTAGATTAAAAGTTATGGTGATCGCGCCAAGAGAGGTTCAAATCAATTTCGGGTTTAAGCATGGGTATATAAATATAGCTAATTAATTGTTTATCAAATATCCCCATATTTAAAATTTTGCTTGTCCTTAATAAAATCATAATCTAAATCATCAAACTTATAAACATGCATCCCTTATTAACCTCATCCTATGTATCCAAACTCTAAATTATCATATCATATCAATCAAATTAACATATAATTAGATTCAAGTCATTATAGAACCAACCTTTATAAGTCAATATAAAAAACAATCGTATATAAATATAATTTTTTAAATAAAAAGCACAAAAGGTTTACACCTTCAACAAGGATTCACTCAATACACCCAAAGTGTTTAGGATGAAAAGTGTAAGAACCCTTAAATCAATTCACAAAAGGATTTTTAACCATAAACTTGCAATAAAATCATATCTACGCCATTTATAATTAAATTAGAAACAAAAATAAAAAGGTTTTAATAAAAGATTTTATTGAGGCTTAGGTCAACGTATGATAGGGATAATAAAAAGAGTGATAAAATTGAAGGGAATTTACATAAACACAATTACATGCAACTTAGTTCTTCATAAAATGGGTCCTTCAAACCTTAATTCCATTGGTAACATAACTTTTAACACTATCTTGTTCTACTTTTTATGCTTGCATCACTAAGTTTTCAAGCATTCATCATATACCAACAATCAAAGAAATCTTGGACCTTTTCAAATTTTAATTTTCAAGCAATCAAATAAATATAAATAATCTTAAGGTTCGTAAACAATAAAAAGGCTTTGAGAAAAATATGTAAATAACCTTCAGGGTCCAAAAACAATAAAAAGATTTCTAGAAAAATAAGGTAAAGGCTAGTAATATGGTTATAATCAATGAAAAGGCTAACTCTCAAAATTAGTCACTACTAAGGGATAAAATATGGTAGGATAATTATCAAGAAAATATGCTAAACAAAGGGTTGAATCCAAATGCCTTTATCATTTAAATGTTTCTAATTTGACAAATGTGATCTCAATACGAATAATAAAAGCAAGTTATATAGTTATCCAACTATACATGATAACACACAAGAAAGAATAAACGAGCTTAAGTAATGATGTATTTGCTTTTATGCTCAAAGCTCACAAAATACTCTTATGTGTAAATAATATGCAATTTTCATTCAAATTAATGATCTCAATGATTACTAAAAATATAGCTTATAAAAGCAAGTTTATTATAATTTTCATCCTTTTGCATACTAATTCAGTTCAAATATCAGTTAACAAGATTTAATAAAAAAGATTATAATAAATTTAAAAAAACCTTTCCTCACACTTAAAATTGCACATTGTCCCCAATGTACACAATTGAAGCACATAAAAATAAAAAAACAAAAAAACAAAAAAATGGGTAAGGTTTGAATTCGTACTACCCTAAATAAAAATATGTGCAAAGTTACTAAATAGAGGAAGATCCATCCTATATATTAGATACATCCATCCTTGAAAAATATAAACAAAAAATATAAAAAGATAAAAAATAAAACATCCATTAAAAATCAATAAAATACTATGATAACATATAAAATGGAAAAAAATTGAGGTAAAGATGAAATCTATCCTAATTCTTGGGTTGCCTCCTAAGTAGTGCTTGTTTAACATTATTAACTCGACGTACCTTTCATGCCTAACATGGCTTATAAAGATTGAGTTTTTGAAGTCTTACCATAGGTTCCATAACCTCTAAGTATGCTACCTTATGTTTCCTATTGTCATATTTTTACTTTTGTTTACTACCTCAAACTTGTAAAAGATCCGATGGGCCTTTAAAAGAGGACTCTTATGAAATATTTGAAAGTGAATCATTACATAATTCACTATATTCATTTATATTAATAAGTTTAAGGTTAGGATTCATAACAGTAGACATTTTAAATACAACCTCCTCATCCCCTACCCTTAGTATTAACTTGATTTTGTCAACATCAATAATCGAATTAGTAGTTACTAAAAAAGGTAGACCAAGGACTAGAGGTACCTCTGTATCTTCCTCTTTGTCAAGAATTTTAAAGTCTACTGGGAAGATAAACTTATCAACCTTAATAAGAATATCCTCTATAATGCCTTTAGGATGTTTTACGAATCTATCTGCTAACTACAAACTTATCTTAGTAGGTTTTTGTTTATCTAATTCTAGTTTCTTAAATAACGAGTAAGGAATCATATTAATACCAACCAATAGGTTAGTTAAAGCCTTATTTATTTTGAAACTACCATTTTGACAAGAGAAAATAAAACTCCCTAGTTCTATGAGCTCTTATGGCAGCTTGCTCTTCGAAATTGCAAAGCATCTTCCACTTAGTGTTACAGTTGCCAAATGCTCCAAGTTTTTATTTTTTAGTAGCTCCTTTAAAAATTTCAAATATTATAAGATCTGTACAAGAGTTTCAATAAGAGATAAGTTAATTTGGACTTCCTTAAATAGTTCAAGGAACTTATCAAACTGTGCATCAATTAGATCTTTCTTTACTTTGGTAGGATAAGGGATGGAAGGTTGAAATTTCTTTATATTTTTAAGGTGTCCTTCACCTTCCACGTTTACATGACTCTTAGTATTCTCCCTTTTCTTTTGGGGTTCATTTTCTTTTTAAAGCTCTTTTCCACTCCTAAGGGTGATTTCCATTACAAATTCTTTTGGATTTGTTTCTGTGGTACTAGGAAAACTCCCTTATGTTCTTTCAAATACTAATTTTGTAATTTGCTCGATTTAAACCTCCAAGTTACGTATAGAAGCCTATGTTCTTTGATATCTTGCATTTAAATCTTGAACGAACTTAAACATCATGTAGTCTAAATTTGGCTTTTAAGTCTTAGGTGGTTGTTGTGGAAATCCTAGTAGAGAGTTATTCCTTATTTGCCCTTGACTTTCCTAAGAAAAATTGGGGTGATTCCTCCATCTCGAATTATAAGTATTGTTGTATAGATTTTTTTGGGTTTTAGGAGTATTCCATATATAATTGATATGTTTAGATTACAATGTTTGACAATTCTAACCAGAATGTTCTCACATACCTCGAACAACATAACTTGACAATGTGGATTCATAGTCGGTCTATCAATCTTTCCACTCAGAGCTTCCACCTAGTTCACCAATTACACCATTACATTTACTTCATATATCCCTACTGGTTTGTTACTTGAGAGGAGTTAACACTGATAATTGTCCATCACCAAGTTTTCAATGAGGTCATGGGCTGCTTTTAGTGTCTTATTGTTCAAAGTACCACAACCATTGTATCTACTATCTGCCTTATAATTTTTATTTAGCCTATTGTAAAGGGTCTGAATTTTCATCCATAAAGGTAGACCATGGAGTGGGCATTTCCTCAACATCTCCTTGAAGCTCTCTCATACGTCATATAATGCCTTTAAATCAACCTAAGAATAGGAGGAGGTATCATTCTTTAGCTTGGTAGTCTTTGCTAGTGGAAAATACTTCAAAGAAACCTCTTTGTTACTTTGTCCCATGTAGTAGGTGATGATCTAAATAGAGAGTTCAATCATTGCTTCGCCTTAACTCTCAATGAAAACGGGAATAGTCACAATCTAATTGTGTTGTCATTGGCATCATTAATCTGGAAAGTATCACAAATCTTTAGAAAATTTGAGATATGTGCAGTAAGATCTTCATTTTGTATCCCATCAAATTGAACAGACTATTACACAATCAGAATGATACTTCGATTAATTTTGAAATTGTTGGCATTAACAGTCAGTCTGACAATCCTAGTTTTTGCTCCTATCAAGTCCAGTCTATTGTAATCAAACATCATTCTTAGTTGGTTTACCATATTTCCTGATTCTTCAGTATCAACTTGACCTTTTAAGTCCTTTATTTGTCGATCATACTTGAACTCTCTAAGCTATGTTATGTGGAGATTTCTACGAGTTGTTCTCACAATTTCTTGGTCTTTGCTACTAAGCTTGATGGATTACCTCGGGTGACCTTAAGTTCAGTGAAAGACTAGAAAGCCAAAAAGTCCATAAAATAAATATATAAAATAAAATAAAAATAACATAAAATAATGATGGTTATATTAATAAAATCTAGGTTTTCCTAATATTATAGTCCCTAGAAATGGTGCCAAAAACTTGATTGAATTATTTTACTTATAAAGATTTATAAGTTTTAACCACAAATGCATGGTGTAGCGGTAGCTAGCACTGACAAGTACAGGTCAATCCCATGAGGACTGTAAGTACTAATATTAACCCTTTTCTCTATTATCTAATCGCCGATTTAGGTTATCAATTACTTGAAAATTAAAGAAAACAAACTACACTAAATTTGGCACAATAATGAACTCGAATAAAGAAAATAGTACGAATAGTCAATATCAAATAAGTGTACTTACGTCTCTTTGAGAGAAACATTTATAGTTAAACTATTTTCTACCAATTTGACACTTCCCTGGTAAGCAAATATTGTGGATTTTCTAGTTGCTAACAGGTTACCTATAGGCTTTTCAAAGGATTAAAGGGAAAAGTTGAAGAGTTAAGTAAAGTACTTGTAATGAGCTTAGACTTTTACCAACACTTGTTCGACACTTGAATATGCTCTCATTCTCAAGTCAGTCGTACTACATGAAACAGTTTGCTAAAGAGAAGAAAGATTGTGGGAGAAAGCAAAGATACTTTTATTAAAGAACACTATCAATAATGCTATGATACTAAGATTTTATGGTATAAATGAGGTAACCCTAAGGGCTATATATACTAGTCCATTCCTAAAATGAACGTACAAGATCGACTTGATCTATGATCTATAATGCTCTTCAAGAATACTTTATACTCTTTCACATGTTTCTTGTGCATTATGTATATATCTACAACATTCTACAAGCTTATATAATGTTAAATATTGTTCCACAATGTTCTATAAGCTTCTATAAGCTTCCATAGACTTCTACCATGTTCTAGAAGTTTTCATGGTCTTCCATAAGCTTCTACCATAGTCCAAAAGCTTCTAGGGTCTTCCATAAGCTTCTATCATGTTCTAAAAGACTCTTTTAGCCAAACCTCATCTCATATTTTAACTTTATATTGAAAAAAAAGCTCATATTCCTAACTAGCTTTACGTTTTAGTTGTCCCTTCCATTTGATAAAGTACTTATCATATGTTAGATGTATGTGTTAAGATATCTTCAACTTCACGTTCATGTGTTATGGTCACCATAGTGGGTGCATGCCTTAATTCACACCTACTTGGATCTTACTTATCAGTACGATAAGGTTTTAGGACACTTATATGAAATACGAGATCAATCTCTAAGTGTGAATGTATCTTGACTCGGTATGCAAACTTGCCCACCCTTTTCTTTACTACAAAAGGTATTTTGCACCTTCGAATTAAGCCCTTATGAACACCTCCTCTGGCATGTCTATGAGAAAGGGGATTAACCATCATTAAGTCTCATTCATCAAACTCCAAGTGATGCCTCTTTTCATTAGCCCACTTCTTCATCTTCTTGGTTACCCGACATAGGTATGCCTTTTCCATGTTAGATTTCTCATGCCAACTTTTGGAAAATAAGTATGCTATGAGGCTTTTGACATTATATTCAACAAAAGGAGTCTGCGGAGTCAAAGGCTATTACCTAGTGGCTAACTCGAAAGGACTAGCTCCTATAGACTTGCTTCGTTACAAATTTTATTAGAATTGGGCCACAATGGGCAACTTTGCCTAATTTCACTAGTTGGCACTTATATAGTGTTACAAGTACAACTCTAATAAGGCATTCACCCGCTTAGTTTATCCATCAATTTGTGGATGAAAGCTTGTAGAAAAGTTCAACTTAGACCCTAAGAGTTTGAACAATTTTGTCCAAACTTATACCAATAAGTGAGTGTCCCTATCACTCATAATAGTTTATAGAATGCCCCAATACTTCATCACTTGCCTAAAGAAAAATTGAGCATAATCTTCCATAGAGAATTTTATTAGTACAGGTATGAACATTCCATACTTGCTGAAGCGATCCATAACAACCATTATGTTTCCTTGTCCCTCCACTTTCGATAACCTGATAATGAAATCCATTGAGACACTCCGCTACGGTTTCTTAGGAATTGGCCATGGCCATAGTAATTCATTTGATGCTTTATGCACCACCTTGTCTTGTTAGTACATAAGACAAGTCTTCACGTAAGCCTTAATGCCATCTCTCATTTAGGGCTAATAGTAGGCATGCTCCACAAGTGTCAAAGTCTAATGCATTCTTAACTGATGAGGATATCAGGAGTCATATCATTTCTTAATGATCTCATTCCTTAATTGATGTAGCACATCGTAATACTACTCAAAATAACCAGACCTACAATTATAGCAGTGGTGAGTCTAGGTCGATCTCACAAAGAATGTGTGCAAAGCTTTTGAAATAAAATCAATCAGTGTTTAGGTTATGGGGGGTTTTGGTTTGGTTTTCAAATAAGAAAATACAACTAAACTAAACCAATGAAAACAAATTAAAGAAAAAAATACTAAAAATGATGAAATGATTAATTCGTTAGGGACCCAATCATTGGTTTAATGTTGGCCAACACACAATTAAACATAATACATTGAATTGTTGTTTTCATACCTCTCCTAGCAACTATTAATCGTAGGTTAACAACAAACTTTGTTAGCCTCATTTTTTCCTTAGGTTGTGTTTAATTAAGAAGAGCTCGTTAATTAAACCTAGCTATCGAACAACCTAGAACAAGCTCTCTAGATTTAATTGGATAGCTGCAATTCGATTTAGGAAAACATATTAATCAAGGTAAAAAAACACAAGCTCGAGTCATTTAACATAGGTTATATTATCCCTAATAATGAAAAACCATTATTTGCCATAAATGAATATGAACAAAAAAATTATGAATTATATTGAAAAATCTAACAATGTATTCTTACATAAAAAACAATCAAATAGAGCATTCAATCATTCTTACACAACACCCAAACATTAAACATAGGATAACATAATCAATGCCTAAGAGAAAGAACAACAAATAATGAGAGAAATGCTTAACTGGGTTTTTCAGCATCAATATCACCTCCGAATTAGGTCAAGAAGCTAGCCCTCTATATCTAAAGGATTGGAACTTTTCCCCTTCTCTTCTTCAAAACTGAGAGCTCACACCCTAAAATGATTTCCCCCAATAAAAAGTATGTTCTGTCGTCACAAAACAATGTTTTCATACTAAAAACTTAGCGTTCGAGTGAGCTGTCAAAGTGTCATGGGCTTGACATTGTGTGTCATGCCCAGGGAATTTTTTTTATGGGAATGATATAGGTCCCACGAACATGACAAAATTTTCATGGTTATGAGACATATCTCATACCCATAACCTTGCAAGTCTTTATTTTTTGGGTATTTTCTTATATCATTTGCTCTAATCATTCTTCTTCTTACTCCATGAAGACAAATGAGTGTGAGTCTTAAGAAGATGGCTTAAATATTGTGCTTTTGACTCACTTTAGCTCGTTCACTTCTAAATTAAACCTAAAATCAAATATGAACTAAAGTGAATGTCTTAAGCATTTTTTATCATTAATCACTAAGAGTTATGGAGTAAACGTATAATCAATTAAGCATATATCAATTTTCCCTACACGTAGCTTTTGATCGTCCTTGGGCAAAGCACCATATTCAAATCATAGACCAAAAAATATTTACTCTTTTACCATATTTCCCAAGAATACATAATCATAAGAAAAGCTTAATAACTTTCAAAAACTATGGGAAGAACTCAACATTCAATGTTTCTACTCATGATCAATCAACATTCATCACCTTTAGAAACAAAGCAATCTAAACGTAGACTTGGAAAAAATGTGTTTAAATAAGATATATTCATAGGTACACTCAAATACCATTTATAATCATGACATTCCATAAGTTTGTATATCATTTCAGTTCTGCACCACTAAGATTAATATGTGTCATCATGAATGAAAGGACTTTATAGAGTTCTAATGTGGATAGGGGTTAAGGGGAGATCTATATGGGTAATGTAGTGTAAAAGTCATCAAAGCTAGTGTAAAAAGAAAACCTCTCAATATTCCATCCAGCGTAAATCAACATTCACTCATAATTTTGTAGATCAACTATGATGAATGCAAAAACTATGTTTCCTAGCTTAATTCAAACTCTCACACCATAAACCACATGAAGCATAACCAACCAGAAGGAATCACTCATACAATTAATGACAATACATTGAAACTACAAAGAGTGATCCTTCAAAGCCACATCTACCTCATATGCATCATATTCAAATTACCCATTCAATACAACTTTAAAAGAAAAAACTAAAAATAAATAACTTTGTAAAACATATGCATTTCCTCCTTGATACTTTTATTTAAACATATATTTTTCTTTTTCTTTGCTTTTCTCTTTTTCTTTCTTTATTTTTCTTTTCATATAAAAATTGAAAGAAGTTACACCAATAATGGAATTCATATCATGACATTCTAACAAATATAACCAACCCACATATATGCACACCTCCACACTTAGACTTTTGAACATCCACAATCATCAATTAACAAATGCTCCACTAGCTTTATGGGTTGAGTGAGACATTTGGTTAAGTTTAATGGCATTTAGTGCGGTTAATACAAAAATAAAGGCTAATAAAATTTCGGATCCTAACAAAGGAAAATTCATATCAATGGGTAGGTTATTTGGCTAATGTAGCTTGTAAAAACAAAGAATGCCTAATCATTTTCCTATTAATGCATGTGATAAAAATGTGGTCTTAAATAGAAAATCAATGCAAAGTTAGGATGTACATGTCTAGAAGGTCAAACATAAACAAAAACACAGTGAGACTGATATGGATGTGTCAGTCTAATAAGGCGCAAAATCTTACTAGCTTGTGTCTGCTACTAGTCACTACTCTTCTAAAGATAATGCACATTGGCCAATTACAAAAGTAAAAGTGCATGCTAAAGTGGCCATGGATTCTTCTAGTCAATTCACACTCTAATCATGACTATATAATCTTAGAAGCAATAGAAAAAGAGAAAATGTTTGTTTATTTGTTTGTTTTATTCTCTCTCATTTTATTGAAAACTTAACAAGTAAGAACAAACAAACTTAAAAACACACATACATATAAGAAGCAATTGCGGAATATAAAACAAAAGAAAATAACTTCCCTTGGGTTGCCTCTCAAGAAGTTCCTTTGTTTATTGTCATTGGTTTGACTTGTTGTGTTCCTTCTCACGTGACAAAATTGTGATCTTCAGGTGTCACACGCGCTTCCTCCTCTTGAGGTTCTTCTAGATTCCCTATCTTTCGAATCTCAATCTTTATTGAGTTCCTGCACTCTTGGAATAACTCGAATGCCTCTTCACCTTTTTCCTCCTCGTTTGATTTCTCTGATCTTCTATATAAAGGTGAAGGGTTGATTTTAACAATAATTTAGGACTCAACATTTACCTCTGAGCTAAATTATATTTCATTTTTTGCTTCAAGCTCCTTCTCAACTTCTTCTTCAAAAGCAATCCCAAGTATTCCTCTCAAGATTCTCAATCTCCTTTCCACTCTGTAAGGTCTCTACACTAACATCCCTTAGGTACATCTGGAGTTGAGATGGTTGCATTAATGCGTTTTGTGATGTTAAGCGACTAATAGCTTCTACCAGCCGACCTATTTTGCTTACCAATTTCTGGATTGTAGAACCTGTTTCCAACTAGGATTATATCTTTTCGTGCTAAAATTGCAAAGTATTAGCAACACAAACATTAACTAATTATTCTAGAGATGTACTTGAGTTTCGTAGCCTCACCCTATGACCCGATATCTTGCAAAAATTGCCTCACATCCCGCTAGAACTATTGTACATTCTATTGAAGTTGAATATTTTTAGCAGTCATAATATTAAATGATTCTTCCAGAGATGTACCTAAGATGGAATAGGGTGCTTCTAGTGTATGTGGGGAATTGCTATGCACACTGTAACTCATATGGATAATAGTTTTCATAGTTATCGCAACCATAAGTTAAGTTTGGTTGATCACTCCAAGCTTAGTTATAGGATTGGAATATGGGCTGTAGGAAAAATTGAAATACTCTTACAATGGCATACTCCCTTTGTAATGTCTCTCTTATCTTTTCTTAAAACTGTTTTTAAAAAAATGCAAACAAGAATTAAAAGATAAAAAAATAAATGTAAAAACAAATGATAAAGAAAATATATGCAAAACATCAATTAAAATCAAGAACAAAAACTAAACCACCATACTCTCCAGCAAGTATGTCAAAATTAATGTAGCGCATTGTAATACTACTCAAAATAACTAGACCTCCAACTATAATAATGGTAAGTCTAAGTCAATCCCACAAAGAGTGT
>JANSVB020000044.1:6573767-6586494 GCA_025504935.2 Erythroxylum haughtii
AGGAGGTTTGGCTATCACTAGGGGAAACAATTTTATGCCAATATTTTTTTAGGTTTATCCTTATTATTATTCTTGTTATGTGTTACATGATTTTCATGCTTTGTATGCGACTTATCTAATTGATTTTGTTTCAGCAATTAGTGGCGTCTTTATTTGTTGTTCTTCTTTCAATCTTATGTTGTTCAATTCATAATTTGCTTGAATTGGGTTATGCATGTTCTTGAGGGTTGGGTTTCAATTCTCTTGAAACAAACTTTGTTTCTTGTTTAAATCCTCTTCTTGGTTGAAGATCAAGTGGTGAATCAAGAAAAATCTTAGGTAAGCTTTTACATTCTGCAATTTTAATATCAATTTGGTATCAAAGCCTATGTTATCTTGATTCATGTTAAGTGAATAAGTTCATGCTTCTTGAATTTGCATTCTTAGAGTTCTTAATCAATCTTAAATTGTTTCTTGGTTGATTTCTTTTGTGTCAAGGATTTCGTCTTTTCGTAGTTCCAATTTTCTGCCCAAATTTAATTTCATAAAAATTTTCTTTAAGTGGCTTTGGCCACCTTTGCTTTTAGACAAATAAGAAGAAAAAAGTTATGTTTTTGGAAAGATTCCTTTTGTGAAGTTGTTTTTGGAAACTAAATTTCCTAACTATCAAAGGCATTACTGATTTGAAAGGTACTTTACTTGCAAAGAAAGAAGTCTTACTTGCCTATTTCTATCATTTTCATATTGGTAGGAAGGTTAATATTGCTGAAATTGGCCACTTTTAGTCAATCCTATTTGTGTTAGGAATTGTTTCCTTTTTAGGAGTCGTAGCTTAAAATTACCATATCTTTTTAATCGTGAGGAATTTGATAATGTGTTATACATCAATTTGATAGTACTCGACCAAATCTTTTGATTAGTAGCCATATTGTTTATTTTTACTCCTAAAAAATTACCAAAATACCCTTACTTAAAATTGTGCCAATTTTTGATGTATTCTAATCAATTTTCTTGTTCTTGATTATCGTTGCAAATTATACTTGAGTCATTCTTGCTCTTTGACCTCCTAAATTGTTTTCTTTGTGCTACTTTACATGAGAATTAACATTTATTATTCATTGCAATCAAGAATATAATAAGGAAGGAGTGGTAAAAGGCCGAGTTTTTATTTTACATCTGGTTGTAAAAGCCTATTAAAGAGTGAAACATTTAGGTTGAGAATAGCTCTAGGTTATACACAAGGGAGGTGGTTTAAAAATAAACAAAAGAGGGTGTGAGATTTTTGTTTTGCAAGTATCATGTCTGACGAACCAACAAGGAGGAAACAAGCTGAACTTGAGTTTAATTTAACCCGTGCCAAAAAGGATGTCATGGAGCCCAACAATAATTACTTATTGATGGTATTGGTAAAACAAATGATAGATTTAGGAGCTGAGATTTAACACATTAAGGATTCCATGAACAACATGATGCAACCAAAGCTTAAATGAGTAATCAATATCAAGAAGAAACTGAGGAAGAAATTGAAACTTCTAACCACACTTATGGACAAGGTAAAAAGGTTAATGGTAGTTTGGGATCTATTAAGTTAAAAATTCTTGAATTTCATGGCACATTTGATCTTGAAGCATACTTAGATTGGGAATTGAAAGTAGAAAGGATTTTTAACATCCACAATTTTTTTGAAGAAAAGAAAGTTAAGCTAGTTTTTGTTGAATTCCAAAATTATGTCACTATTTGGTGGAGTAACCTTGTTCGTAAACGTAGAAGGAATAAGGAACCCTCTATTTCATCTTGGAGTGTACTAACTAGCATAATGAAGAAGAAGTATGTTCTAAATACCTATTTTCCTTAATTGTATAACAGGGTACAGGAACTAAAGCAAGACAATCAAATTGTAACTGAACATTTTCAAGAGTTGGAGGCATTGAAAATCAAAGTTAGCACTAAAGATGATTAACCGACTACTTTAGGTCATTTTCTTAGAGGGTTAAATCGACCAATTCACAAAAGAGTTGAGATGCAAGGGTATATTGATATGGATTATTTGTTAAAGAAAGCCATGATTGCTGAGAGATATATGAAGGAGAATGCTTCTACTACTTCTTTTAATGTAAAAGTTCGAGCTAACTATGTAAATGGGGGAAACAATGAAGGTAAGAGAAACTCACTCAACCTAATGCCAATAAAAATATTTCTTTTAAACCTTCTGAATCTAAGGCTAGTTTGTCAAACTTGAGTCAAAACTAAAACCAACCAAAACCTATCATATGCTTTAAGTGTCTAGGTAAGGGTCACATATCATTACATTGTCCTAAACAAATGGTGTATATGTTATTGGAGGATGGGACTTACATTAGTGATCATGAGTGTGATGATATGCCTAAATTGACTTAAAGCGACAAAGAAGGTGTTAAAGGGGCGACTTTGCTGATGAATTCAAGTTTAAGGGGTTTAATGAAGCATTGGTGGTAGTCTAAGCCTTGAGTACACAAATCTCACCTGAGCCAAGTGATGAGCAACATACTAACATCTTCCATACGAGATGTTTAGTTAAGAATAATATATGCCTTATGATTAATGATAAAGGTTGTTGTACTAACTATGTTAGTGAGCATCTTATTACTAGGTTATCACTACCTACTACACAGCATCCTTATCCGTACAAGTTGCAATGGTTAGATGATAGAGGTGAGGTAAAGGTAAAACGCCAAGCACTTGTTCATTTGTCTATTGGGAAATATCAAGATAAGGTGCTTTGTGATATTATTCCTATGAGTGCATGTCACATACTGTTGGGTCGTCCACGGGAGTTTGATATGTGCGCGAATAAAGATGGATATACTAACAAGTACTCTTTTGTAATGGATGATAGGACATATAATTTAAAACCCCTTTCCCCTAAATAAGTTGTAGACACACAAATCAAATTGAGAGAAGAGAGAGAGAAAAGACAAATGAGCCACAAAAGTCAAGTGAAGGGAAAGAAGAAAAGGAAGCACTAGTTGAGTGAAAGAGCGAAAAGCCAAAAGCTAGTGAGAAAAAAGGTCAAATTTTATATGAGTGTGAGAGATGTAGATAGGGCTATTTTTGCTCATATGCCTTTTGTCCTTATGATATATAAATTGCTTTGTTATTAACGAACTACCCAGTGATTTACCCACTGAGGTTAAAAATACTTTGCAGGATTTGAGGAAGAATCCTTATGAGGAAGGGGGAATGATATGAATCAAGGGGCTACTGACATGACATCTCAAGTTGGAGTCGATGGTTCGAGTTTTCGAAATAAGAGTTTGAGGCCTTCAACTCAAATTCCACTGTTAACTTTGAAAAGATATCCACTTGTGGATATTGCTGGACCTATGACACAAGTTAGGACCAAAAGAATGCAAGGAGCTTTGAATAATTTAATTAAAGAAGTTCATTCTCAAGCCCAAGCAAGTTCACTTAATAAGCCTTGAAGAAGTTGGGCCAACCCATCTTGACAAATAAGGCCCATGGCTGAATTTACTATTAGTAGGTTTCCTTCTTTGTAAGGGACAATTAAGCAAATTCTATAAGGTCTCCTGTTTCCTAAAAGTTAGTTTATTAGTAGGTTAAGTAATTTAAGATTAGTAAGTTTCCTTAACCAAATCCTATAAGGTCTCATGTTTCCTAAAAGTTAGTTTCCTATTAGGTTTAATTATAAGTTTAAGGTAATTCATGTTCCTTAATTTTAAGTCAACCCTTCTTCTATATATAGGGAGGTTCATCTATCACTACGGAATACAATTTTATGACATTGTTTTGTGAGGTTTATCCTTATTATTATTCTTGTTGAATAATTAGAATGTTGCACAAATTTCATACTTTATTTTTGACTTATCTAATTGATTTTGTTTCATTAATTAATGGCGCCTTTATTTGTTGTTCTTCTTTCAATCTTGTGTCGTTCAATTTATAATTTGCTTGAATTGGGTCATGCGTGTTCTTAAGGGTTGGGTTACAAATCTTTTGAAACAAACTTTGTTCTCCTCTTCTTGATGTATCGTTAAATTCCTAATTTGGTTGAATTGGGTTATATATGTTCTGATATTCTTACGGGTTGGGTTACAATTCTCTTGAAACAAACTTTGTTCTCCTCTTTTTATTCGAATATTCTTCTTAGTTGAAGATCAAGTGATGAATCAAAAAAAGTCTTGTGTAAGTTTTTATATTCCACAATTTCACATCACTAAGTTAAGGCCGTTTGTGTTGAAATTGTATGCGCAAGAAGACACAAGGGAAATAGCGTGGTCTTTGTTGTATTCTGCTCACGTTTTTGGTACTCGTGGATTAAATAGAGGTTGTATCACTAATTCCAAGCTTACAAGCACTGAAACACAGGCACTTACAAAAGTCAAACCTGCTTGCGTGGTCGGCTGCTGGACCGGAGTAGCCAGGACCACTACTTACCTATTGACTAGAAAGAAGATTAGATAAAACAGGGGAGTTAACTTGACATCTTAACGCTACAGTTTGTTTGTTTCATTGTGGTACCAATGGTCGGTGGAATTATTTCTGCACAAGGAGACAAGTTCCTAATGAGATTCGTATCTCTTTAGGTGCAAAACACGCCATCCAGGTAAACAAAATGACGTTTTAGATCAGTTTCAAGGCTTTTAATTGGTTAATTGACCTTGTTTATAATCCCTATTCAAATATAGCAAACCGAAATTATAAGAGAATTCCGTATATGTTGCTGTCTTCAACATGTTGATCAGATATTTCGTTATCAGCACGTTCAATTGACATTTGGTAGCTTATAATGCTAGACTGATGGTCCATGGCTTGATCAACACATGCTATCAGTGAAGCACCAAGACATATGTGGGTGACTCTTTCGACGGTGATTGTTCTGTCCACGCACGATGATACTCATTGCTTTCACATCATATATGATTATTGAAGTTTTCTCTTTATTAATTCCAAGTTATGAAGTTATGTAATTAGTGTTGAAGGGTAAAGTCTGTAAGAACACGGTTACTTCTGTAAATTTCACCTTCATTTCCGTGTAATTACTGGTGATGGGTTTAAGTTAATCATATGTGTAAGAACACGGTTACTTTTGGAAATTTAATCTTCTTTTTCTTGGCCTTTTTGTTTTGTGTCTTAAAGTATCAAAGAAGCGAGAAAATGAAATGGGCATGCATTCCTTGACGGACACTGCCTCTGATTTGCTTTTCTCGATTGCCGTTCTCATGCCCTTTCGTGTCCAAATCGACAAATTTTGAATCCAATTCCAGGGAATGATTAATTCTTCAACGGTGCGGAAGTTGTATGGAAAAGAGATGAACTTAATGACCTGTCAGGCAGAAATTAAATTGATGGATGGGGGCCATTTTGTTATATGCCATATATATTTCATCGGAGTCATAGAAAGAAAAGCCATCTTTTAAGGGTCGTATGTCTCCAAATGACCTCTTTTGGATGAGAAGACCAAGACTTTCTAGGACAACGTACGATGTAAGTCAAATGGTGCTTTTGGCAACCCCACAAAGCATTGTAAAGTTATGGCCAACATTCATTCATCGGCAAAATAAAAAACATTTTGTTTTCTTAATATATATTTCTTCCTTCGTAAGCTTCTCCATGTCACTTCTTTTAACGAGATAATGTCTCCATCAATATAATTAATTACATTCTTCCCCTGACAATTGGAAATTAGTCAACCCATCTATGCGAGCATTCTTATAAAAATAATATGTGACAATTTTTTAAATTATTTATTGTGATATTGTAATGAAACATGTTTTTTTTGTTTTTCTTTTATCAAATTAGATTGATAGAGTATTTGATTGAACATTTAAAGTGTTTTTATAGATTTCAAAAAGTATTAACAAAAAACAAAAATTATCTCAAGTACAAACATATTTATTCAGTTGTCGCATAAATCGTCACGGTCAAGATGAATAGTTATTGTCTTTCAGTAATATGACAAACATTTTAAGCAGTGTATTAAAAAAATAATACAAGCCACTGTTATGTATTAGTCTACAATTTTTCATATAAATTTGAATAAGCTAAATGGTAAAAAAAGGTTATCCTGACTGTAATTATTATGTTAGTGTGTGGAAAGAGTGTTGTTAGTGACGTAAGAAGGTCCCAGGCAAGTGATGCAAACGGTTCTTCAAATCCAAGCATTTTACATAACCGACAGAGCGCATTCGACGGCTTTGACTACATTTAAAATTGGTTGAAGGCCCCCCTAACCGTTTGGTGGGTATTTCGGGTTTTGGGCCTTTTTCTTTTCTTTTTTGGAAAGAAAAAGATAATATTTTCCTCGCAACTCTCTTTGAACCGATCCATTTCCATTCCACACGAGCTTTAAAATAATTTATGATACTAACCAAGTTCGAATAGCAATCATCAACTACGGACGTTCAACTGTCTAAATCGCAACTTAATTTTGTGACCATCCAATTGAATAACCATGAATGATTTTTTTTTTTCCAAACATATATGTCATCAATGACGGAATGCACCAATGACACGGAATACGTATATAATATTTCTAATTCATCCTCACTCTCCTTTTCATTCCTCTTCCCTAACTATATACCGTACGACGCATTGATCTATCAACAATTGCCCATCACATCTAGTCCACACTCCTTGCAAGTTTAAAATTTACTGAAAGAAACACGTTTAACTGTAGCACCACGATAATGAGGTCGGAAAATTACGTAATCAAATACAACTGTGCCTTAGATATGCCTTGGTGTAAAAGTAAAACTACTTCTATTTATTATATTCACATGGAATTGTCTCTTTATTTTTTTAAAAAAATGTTCAGATCCCCATTTTATTATTATATAAATAAGAAAAATCTTTTACCTTTTTCATTTTCTGTACATGGATCTTCAACATTAAGGTATAGACACACATAAATAGTTACGTTTGCTTTAGTGGATGGAACCAAAATCGGATGAAACGAAAAAGAAGAGCACTTTGAAACATAGAACAAAGTTGTGCCAAGTATCCACCTTTCCTACGACAATGTCTGTCCAATCACAAAAGAAGTTTCAAGTGGCACAGTGAAAGTGATTGAACAAGACTTCTGATTAAGAATTGACTATTTCAGACCAACGAGTGCTAATATTTTGATTGTCCATTTAACGAGAACCTTATTTAAGCTTCAAATCCAAATTGATTAGGGTCCCGAAAGCCTTCCAAATCCAACGTAAAAACCAAAAAAAAAAAAAAAAAAGAGGCTGTAAATTTTCGTTACCTACAAATGAAAATATAACACAAGAAAATAATTTTATATATTTAAAAAAAAAAACAGAAAACCAGCTGAGCTACACTGTACCTACTGTCCAAAGCTGCAAGCTGGATTCCCAAAACCTGATTCCAAGGTCAAAAAAAACCTAACAAAAAACCAAAGGGGTTGTTAGGGTTTTAATTGTCCAGGAGATTCCGGGGACCGACATCCAAAGCAATCCCTCAGGTAAATCTTCTGAACAAGTAAATTTTGCACACTCCAACAACTTACTAATAACTCCGTTTAAAAGCCACCCTATCTCTTTAAACCTAAACCTGATTCTCCAAGTCCTTTGAGTCTATAAAAGTGCCATGAAAACCGTACGGCACCCTTGAAGGCAACTTCACCGAAGCCTCCAACTGTAAATTCATGGCGTTCACTATATGAAGCTCTGATTTCCATGTCTTTTCATCATGAACAAAAGTAAGAATGTAGCCATCATCTTCAGCCTCACAATTAGGACCCTTTGGCAAGAAGAACGGCTCACCACCATATCTGTTCTCACCATATGTATAATTCTTCACTTCTCCTGTGGAAAGATCGACCTTAGCAAAGCCTGATACTTTAGGCCATGGCTCTGCAATGGCTAAATAAGCATATTGAGTCTTTCTTCCCAGTCGGTTCCGGTTCACCATTCCGGCCTCTAAGTTCATTTGTGCTGATTCTTCGATTATGGGGCGGCGCGTGGACTTGCCTGTCTTTAAATTGAGTCTAATTTCTGATAACACACTCTTTAAACTCTCTTCACATTCGTTGAAAATTGAATCGGGAGGAGTCATGCAAGATCCAATTACGACGACCTCGTCGGATTCCGGTTCTTCCCATGCATTCCATAGGTGAAAACAGAAAGTTTCCGGTGATTCAATCCAGATAATATCATTGGCATCGCGAGCATTCTTTGCAAGAATTCCAAACCGAGACTTCTTACTCTTGTCGTAAATAACAGGAGATCCTCCTCTTATCATTTCTTGAAGTTTAAACACCACTTGTTGATCTGGGATGACCACAAAATTTTCAGTGATAGCGAAATCATGCATCATGGTTGGCACTGGAAGCTGAATATCGACATCCGGCAATTTTTCTCCGTCGGCACGGAATCGAAAGTACTTAAGAAAAGGTTTTTGGACAACATCGTTGCTAAGAGCAAAGAGCTCTTTAGAAACGGGATCAATCTTGGGGTGAGCAATCATTGTGTGTTTGAGTTGACCACTGAAATTGTATCTACCAACTGTTTCGAGATCACCACTTGGAGTGATGCGTACTTGATAAGGAAGATCGTCTTCCGACATAGCGAGAAGTCTGTCATTGAAGTAAACTAAGCCGGCGTTTGCCACTCCAGTGCCTTGTGTGTGATCAAGAAGGCCACACAATCCTCTGGCATAGAAAAGGAGTAATCTTGCTATACCAGAGTGACCATGGAGCTCGCCAATTGCTTTAGGAAACACTGGTTTGCCCAAAACTTTCTCTTGCTTCAGTCTTTCGGTTTGGGTGAAACGGCAGGCGTAGCTAGCGTTGCCGTTTTCGATCGTGACGGCGTGGACCATCCCATCACCGTCAAAGAAGTGATGCCCAGCGACAGGCTGGAAAAGTGGGTTCGCTCCGTTTCGGAGATAAACCCCATTTATACATTCAGGGATCGTTCCGATGACTGGAAGTGCATGTCGGACTGGCTGTTCCGGCACTGGAGCAAAGTTTCCGGCTATTTGAACACGAGGGTCAGCTGTTTTGGGAAGAGGGTGTTGACGCTCGCGTGAGACCAACACGCCTTCTGCAATATCTAAAGCTGCTGCTGCTGCTCTTTGAAAGAGATTCCACTGCTGTTGTTGCTGCTGTTGATGTCGGAGGTTTCTGGTTTTCACAGTTACTGCCGAATTGTCTTCTCTGATAATTACTGGGGTTGGGTAGGGCTGTTTGGGGAAATGGAGGACTGAGGGAGTGTGAAGAGCGCAGTGAATGCTAGTGTTTTTACTGTTGGGCTTGTTCTTCATCAAACTGAAAGAGCCCACTTCGACTGGTGGAAAGGAGGAGGATGAAGAAGGGAGATGGTGAGGAATTTGGGTTATGGCCCAACAACTTGAGTTGGGAACTCTAGTAGAAGCAGACATGGCCGTGGGGTTCTCTCAAAGAAAAGGATTTTGGTGATGATTTAGTGGTCTTGTGAGAGGGGAAAGAGAGGGAGAGGGAGAGGTAGAGGGAGAGGGAGACTAGAAGAGGGAGTTTGGAGAGAAAGGGACAGAAATGAAGAGGTATAAATAGAAATGAGAAGAGGGGTATGGTTGTAATGAATGGAGATCCACCTCAAACAACTAAGGGAAGACCACGTGGTGGATTCGCCAAAAGGCACTTGGAGGTTGACATTTTACGAAATACAATCAAGAAGCTTCAAAAAATACACTAGGAAATGGTTGGATATTGGAATTCATAAATAGAATAGGTGTTGATGTTAAGCGTGGGACAATCGTCCAAGGCCAAAGCCTTGGAATTGTTCACGACTTGGTTTTCGGGGGAGACCAAAAATTAGGGACCAATAAGAGTGAGGATTAAGAGTTAGAGACACACTTACAAGCATATAAAAGTAACTGGCAAACAAGAACTCACCCCGACACCATCAAACCTTGAAGATGCGAATAAATTGTTTGATGAAGATAATAGATACGAGATCCGTCGACTTTGTCAAATCGTTCCTTAAGATCTTGCTAAATAAGGGAAGCAATGGAAGCAAAAACGATGCCAGCAAATAGATCTTTGTAGACGGTGTTTAAAATCCATGAGAGAACGATCGCGTTACAGCGATCCCAGTGAGAATGAAATTCAAGAGGAATCTCAGATTTCTTACAAGACCCATCAACAAATCCCAGTTTGTTTTTGGCCAGAAGGGCGATGTGTATGGAGCGGCTCCAAATGCTATAGTTTTCAATGCCCAGAAGCTGATGAGAAATGAGTAGGGCACCTGGTGTTTCCGACGGATGCAAATACAGAGGATGATTAAAATCCGATGGATGTAAATACAGGCATGTTGGTTTCCGGCTATTTGAACACGAGGGTCAGCTGTTTTGGGAAGAGGGTGTTGACGCTCACGTGAGACCAACACCCCTTCTGCAATATCTAAAGCTGCTGCTGCTGCTCTTTAAAGAGATTCCACTGCTGTTGTTGCTGCTGTTGATGTCGGAGGTTTCTGGTTTTCACAGTTACTGCCGAATTGTCTTCTCTGATAATTACTGGGGTTGGGTAGGGCTGTTTGGGGAAATGGAGGACTGAGGGAGTGTGAAGAGCGCAGTGAATGCTAGTGTTTTTACTGTTGGGCTTGTTCTTCATCAAACTGAAAGAGCCCACTTCGACTGGTGGAAAGGAGGAGGATGAAGAAGGGAGATGGTGAGGAATTTGGGTTATGGCCCAACAACTTGAGTTGGGAACTCTAGTAGAAGCAGACATGGCCGTGGGGTTCTCTCAAAGAAAAGGATTTTGGTGATGATTTAGTGGTCTTGTGAGAGGGGAAAGAGAGGGAGAGGGAGAGGTAGAGGGAGAGGGAGACTAGAAGAGGGAGTTTGGAGAGAAAGGGACAGAAATGAAGAGGTATAAATAGAAATGAGAAGAGGGGTATGGTTGTAATGAATGGAGATCCACCTCAAACAACTAAGGGAAGACCACGTGGTGGATTCGCCAAAAGGCACTTGGAGGTTGACATTTTACGAAATACAATCAAGAAGCTTCAAAAAATACACTAGGAAATGGTTGGATATTGGAATTCATAAATAGAATAGGTGTTGATGTTATGCGTGGGACAATCGTCCAAGGCCACAGCCTTGGAATTGTTCATGACTTGGTTTTCGGAGGATTAAGTTACAAGCATATAAAATAAAAGTAACTCGGTAAACAAGAACTCACCCCGACACCATCCCCCCCTTTTCCCCCCCGTCCCCCCAAAAAATAAACAATAAAAAGAAAAATCCCAGTGTAAGTGAATGATCCACCATGATCGAAAAGGCATTTTTAACTAACTCCGCGTTCTTGCATCTTTCCTAAAACTCAAACCTCAATTCCTTTTGGTCCTGAGAACAAACCCACGTGGCCGTTTTCCGCGAAATTTTGGTCACATCAAATTGCCCCACACGTTCACTCGCTCTACCTCTCTGAAAGACACGGACACCCTCTGTACAAACAAATGTGCAAAGGCTAACCTTATTGACATGGGACTATGAGGAGTGGCGTCTTCTCTATCAACACATCTGACCCCATTTTCCTAACCCTGGACCCCTACCTATTAGAGACTCTGCTTTATTTTCTATTTCCCTTCTTCACCGTTCATAACATTGGCCCCTAGCTTGTTCACATCTCTAACACTTCATGCAACATCTAAACTAAACTTACGACTCCCACTTTAAATGAACGTTATTGCGATCCACGATTATACCTATAACTTGTAGTTGAAAAGTAACTCCTGTTCATCATTCATTATTTGCATGTAAATTTAAGATGCGAATGGGGCGGATAAAAATTGCTTTTAATTCCTTTAGCGCGCATGCATGTTTGGATGAAATATGATCTAATGAATTATTCATGTTACATCCAAAATTCATGATGTTATTGATAACACTAACACATATTCCCTCCCCATCATTTCTTGGTGGCATGCAACGATACGGCATCTGGTTTGGAGGTCCCCAATTTGTTTCCATCTAGGCGAAAAACAGCATTCAATTACGTATTTGTAGGCTTTAGGACCAGAGCTCCAATCACTTCATCGATTCCCTTAACAGCAGGATTGCTGATAGTACATACCTGTCTTTGGAATTTAGTGATCTATTCCCTTATAGTGCATGGTTGCGGTCCTGGACACAACACAGCCTTTTTGAGAAGAGCCATTGGATGAAAAAGAATGAAAAGTGACAATCTAGTTTCTTCAAGTTTCCTCTGCTAGGCACCCTCAGTGTAGCTGAAGTTTAGAGTGGGGATGTGTATGGTTTGGCCACTTATTTAATGTTTTGATAATGTGATCCATATTACCCTAGCCTAACCTAGCCTAACCAAACTTTACTAGCATTCATTTTTCCTTAAATTTATTTTCTTTTTTAGTTTATATCAATGTTCTGTCCTTCAAATCGCGATTTATTCTTTGGACTGTAGTTGACAGCCGCTTGGAAGCTTGCTATTTTATATGCTCTTTTTGTAAATATCTTCTTATATACACTACTCCTCGACTGGGAGGCAACTGAAAGTTTGGTTTAATTTTTAAACAGCGTTTGCACATCTGTTCATATCGTCATTCCTTGAAAGCAAATCTCTTACTCGGAGATTTTATTTCTCTTAAACCAAAAATAAAATAAAATAAAGCTAACTGCCTCTCCCTCTCTATCTGAGTTATAATGATAAGAGAGAGTTGAAACATCCAATCAAAACTCTCACTCTCCTCTCACGTTTAATATTCTAAAGATTAGATTAGTAAATGGAACAATGTATGTCTAATGT
>JANSVB020000044.1:6611538-6622943 GCA_025504935.2 Erythroxylum haughtii
CATCGTGAGCCATGAACTTGGAAGTACGCTTGATGTATCGATTGTAGACCTTATGATGAAACATTCTGTCAACTGCCACAACCACAGACTTCTGCATCTTGTTTGACACCACCATCCCCACCACTTTGCTTATCTTTCTCATCGAAAGCACCCCTTTTCTTTAATCACTTACACCTATAAGAAAGCACTCTACCCTATGATTGTTTCTACTAATAATAATATCAAAAGTCCTATACGAAACAACAAACTAAGTTCAAAAAACATAGAGCAGTTTTGCACAATGCGCAAATACCGTATTGGAGTTCGTATTGATTTTTGGTATTGGTACATTACCGTATCGGTATTAGTCAACTAAATACCATTTCGAGTAATTTTCTTAAATTATAAAATACACTTCTAATTTTATACAATTAAAATTTAGTTTTCCATTATAAAATTTAGACTTTATATATTTTGTGCACATTTCATCTAAAGAAAGCACTCTACCCTATGAAAGCACTTTGTTTATCTTCCCCATTGAAAGCACCCCTTTTCTTTGATTATTTAAGAAAGCACTCTACCCTTTGATTGTTTCTACTAAGAATGATGTCAAAAGTCCTACATACAACAACAAACTGAGAGTTCAAAAACATAGAGAAGTTTTGCACAATGTGCGAATACCATATCAGAGCTTGTACTGATTTTCGTATTGGTACATTATGGTATCGGCATCGGTACCGGTATCGGTATTGGTATCCGTCAACTAACCATGCGGGTCCTTTTCTTTGATCACTTACACGTATAAGAAAGCACTCTACCCTATGATTGTTTCTACTAATAACAACATCAAATGTCCTATGTACGACAACTGAGAGTTCAAAAAACATAGAGCAGTTTTGCACAAAGTGCGAATACCATATTGGAGCTTGTACTGATTTTGGTATTGGTACATTACAGTATAGGTGTCAGTCAATTAACCATCTTTCCCGCACTGAGGAACAGAAGAAAAATTGCAGTTCTTATACAAGTTCAGACATAAAAAAAGAAGCATGAAAGCACGAATGAGATCAAAGAAACAGAACCCAGATGCATTTAACCAATCCAAGTTCAGATATAAAAAAAGAAGCAAGGAGGCACGTACCAATACAACCACACACAGAGAAAGCAAATACCCAAAGAACCAAAGAGAGATAAGGACTGATGGTCGGTGACGGTGGCGGTGACGGCGTGAGGAAGACGTGAAATTAGGGAATTGGAAAATTTGTGATTGTGTGAGAGCTGAGAGTCGGGACTCGGGGGTGTTTTCCCGTCCCGTGCTTCCTGCATAAACTTGTTATGGAAATCAAAGCCGTCTCAGGAAAAAGAAGACAGAAGAAATCGAATCAATCTTCAAAATCACGAAACCAGATCCACCGAACCAGAAGACCCACCGAACAAAGACAAAACAAAAAAAAAAACAAGAGGGCAAACTTCGGATCTTCCCGATCGAACCCAGATCTAGAATGAGAAGAGACGAGAGCGAGGAGCGTTGGGAGAAGAACAAGTGCAGGGAGGAATACGGAAGAACAAATGGAGAGGAAACTAACCTCAGCCGCCACGAACGTCTGACCAGTGCGAGGAGCGTTGGGAGAAGACGGTAGTGAAGCGATTTGGGAGACGGTGTAGAGAACGGGTGAGGTTTCGACGTTGTAAAATGGGGGTAACCTAGTAATTCCAAGTTTCCGTCCCGGGACAGATACAAATTGTACCATAGTTTGTCGATGTACACAATTCCACCGTCCCCGTATTCCTGAGACAGGGACAAAATAGTAGAGACATAAAAGCAAACACTTCGGAGATGGAATTTATGTGTCTCCGTCCACTGTCCCTACCCATGAGCCCCGCAACCAAACACAACGATATGGTCCAGGAAATTTCAACCTGAGTAGGATTCACCCTATGGCTTGGGATAAAAGGTAGATTTAAAACAGTTAATAAAATCGCCAAATACACACAACTCACTAAATGATGTTGTTTATGCAAAGCAGCGGAAGACACTTGCGAACATTTATTCTTCAAATGTTGCTACATTAGAAACATATAGGGGGCTTCACAAAAAATGCATGATAAATGTTGTAATTGACAGCCCAGATAGCATCCAAACCCGATATATGAACTATAGAAATAGCACCGTATATAAATGTTTCTAGATAGCCTTATTCTCAATAATCACTGCTATACGGGACGAGAGAAATTTTAGAACATTTCAAGACAAAAGCACCACTAAAGAGCAGTTTTATAACCAATTGATACAACATATCAGGCTCCAAATCAGCTTACAATGGGAGAAACTCCAGGATGGACAATATGACTGGAATGTGTGAAATGCTTAGAACTATGGTGAATTAGTTTAACGTTGAAGGCAAGATAGATTGTGTCTGCTAATGAAGGACTCCACGGAAGCGTGTTTTGACACACCAAAGGTAGCTTCGGCTTTTATGGTGAAATCATAATTTGCCCAGTTATGTTTTATACTATTGGCATGCAAGTAGTTAAGTTGTTGACGACGTACATGGTGGACGTATAAGGCTGAGTCAAAAGAGACATGGTGAGTTGGGTTTTAAGATTACTGCGTGCTGCTGAAATTTAATCACACGATAATTTTCTCTTAGCAGTTCAGATGTAGCAATTTTCACTGTTTTGAGCTGTTAAGTTGTTTTATAAGTTGTGACATTTTGATTCAGCTTCAAGGCTTACTACATTCAAATTTTTCAAAAGAAATTTTATAGAAGAAATAAAGATTTAAATTTTATAAAAGGCTAAAAGTGTATTTTGAATATCAACATTTACAACAGAATACGGAACAGATACTAACATTTCAAAGCATTCAAATTTAACCTAATGTTTTCAAAACAAGGTCTGAGTGGATGAGAAATTTAACAGAATTAACTCCTCGTTAGTTACAACAATTTTTCATTTTTTTAAATAAAAAGTAGATCTCACTTTAACATGACAAGTGAGACTTATTGCTTAAAATGTATAGCGACGAGTCTCATTGCCATTAACAAGTATGCCACGTAACGACTGAGATCTATTGTGTAAAATATATAATAGTAGACCCATTGTTAAATAATTAATTTTAAAAAAGCTAATATATAGTAGTGTGATCCACTTTTTATTTAAAAAATATATAAATAATGTTAAATAAGCACTAACATGACATTTAATTGACTCAGTGTTAATTTCTATTTAGAATATTTTCTAAACATTTTAAAAATGTTATGACCTTTTATAAAAATATCATAAGTGTTTTAAATTTTATTTTAATTTTGAAAAGAAAATATCTAAAATTTGGAAAATTTCAAAATTTCTCATATAATTTTGCAATTTTTGTTAACTACTTTAATTTTATCATCGCAGAATCTACTAATATTTTCTTATTGTGCGATCTACTAATATTTTCTTATTCCAATAATAGCTTATTTATTAGGTAGGATTAAAGTTGCATATTATCAGACCTTTTCAAATCCTATATTTTATTGAAACTTTAATTAGGTGTTAACGATGATTACTTCTTATTCCAACAATACTACCGAAACATGCTAAATCACTGGATTCATTTTTCTTTCAGATTTCTTATAGTTCTAGTCCCAATGAAATATGAAAAAAAAAAAGATTTCCCTTTTCAATTTGCAGTATAACGTGCAACAACAATGAATGGCCTCTTACCAATTTTTTTAGGGACAAGGAGCTATTGGGAACAGATCTTCTGCTCCCATAACTTTGATCCTCCTGTGTCCAAACATTTTTTTCTATCCAATTTATTGCAATAAATAGATGAATGAGCTTAGAAAGAGGGGGCATAGAATGGTGGGAATAGAATATCTTTTCCAGGAGTTAACCATTGTTATAAATTCAGACATCATATCTAAAACACCTTAAATTAACCAAAAAGAGAGAATGTTTAATAAGCGTCATGAACAACCAATTTACAAGAAAACAACCGCACAACAATATAAAATAATTAAAGGGAAAAATACAACATATATTCTTGATGACATTACGGTGTCCTAAATTCATACAAATCATAAATGGAGGAAGCCTGGGAGATAATAACCATAAGAAAACCTTCACCTCCTCATTTTGTGCCTCTCTCATGTCCAATTTACAACGTAAACCAAATATTCGTTTGTATTGATTTTCCTATCTTATTATTTTTGGTTGGGTTCACTTAATAGAATGCCAGAACACTGTCATTTCTTTCGTTAATGTCTCTCCCCACCAAACGCACTGCCACTGCCACTGCCACTGCCACCATCACCACCTCCACAACCGCCGCCGAAGACTTCAGCTTGCAAACCATGAAGAAGGCCAAGCCACTGGCCGTCTCCGCCTGCTCTCCTCTCGATACCTCCTCCAACAAAAACGGCCTCCACCGGTTCGCTGAAAACGACGTGGTCTTCGACCCCTCTAGTATGGCTCTCGACGACGAAACCAAGCTCCACACCAATCATGCTCCTCACACCGCTGCAAACTTGGCTCGCAAAAAGGCCACCCTTCCTCAGCCTGCGAAGAAGCTCGTTATTAAGCTTGTTAAAGGTGCCTTTTTTGTGTTTCGTTTCCCTCCAATTCTTATTGTGATTTGGCAATGTCCCACCTGGGATTTGTCCTTGTAGATATTTAATTAGTTGAGGGTTTTGCTCAATTTGTTAATTTCTGTGGATGAGAGATTGGGTTTATGTCTTTTCTGGATTTCAGTAATAATTTAGTCGAATTTGGGATCTGGATCTTTATTGCATTGACTATTCGGTTTCATTTTGGTAATCGGTTGGGTTATTGACTGATTAGAATGGTGCTTACATGGAAAATTGATCGGAGGATACTTTAAGCACTTTTATTTTTGTGATCAGGATTGCCATTAGCAGTTTTCTTCTGCAGTTATTGGTTCTCAGTTTTGTATTACTTGTACATTTGTCTTGTGTTAACGTTATTGTATGTTCAGGAGTTTGAAACTCTGGCTAAGTTAGGGGTTTTGTTAAGCGCTATATCTATCTCTTGTTATATGATTTCTGCCTTACTGATTCCGAGAACTTAATGTGATTTAATAAAGCTTCAATATGGCCACTTTTCTGCTTTTCATCTTTGTACATAGTTCCATGTCATACTGTGAGGGGTATTTCAATGTCCACTTATTTCTGAAAATAATTTACGATGAAGTTAATCTTGAGTGCCTATTGGTCTGGCTTTTCATTTCGGTAGTGGCAAATGCTTTTCTACACTGTCTGATACTTAACAGGAAGCATATCAGACAGTTTAGTTATCTGGTAGAAGGTTTCTTCTTCTTCTTGTTGTTGTCGTTGTTTCTCATAACTCCCCCATCATTGCTTCCATTATTCTCGTGCATTTTGTTCATGTCAATAATTATGTTTAGATGTTGTTTGTACTGCCCTTTCTTTATTCATTTTCTGGATAGATGAGATTTTAATCGTCGAATCTTTACATCAGTGGACAAGCAACTGTTGTTGCAAAGTTTGTTCCTGTGGCTTTTATTTTTTAAGTGTGCAGGATGAAAATAATTTATTTGGCTTTATGCTTATACTTATAGCAATCCTCAAGACTGAGTGTACAGCGCATATCACAAATCTGCTAGATGTCCTTCATCTTGTTTTTTTTTATATATTTTTTCCTGTATGAAGATAAACCAACACTCCCTAAGAACTTTGAGGTGGACACCTGGGCAAAGTTGCAGTCAGCTATCAAAGCTATATTCTTGAAACGACCAGATTCTTGTGACTTGGAGAAGCTTTACCAAGTAGGTTTTACTCTGTCCTGCACTCTTAGTAAACCAGAAGTTTGCTTATTTGATTCTTGTACTGGTCTTGGAATTGATGTAGCTGTTTGTCCTCAGGCTGTTAATGATCTTTGCCTGCACAAAATGGAAGGAAATCTTTATCTGAGGATTGAAAAAGAGTGTGAAACACATATTTCTGCAGCCTTACAATCTTTAGTTGGTCAAAGCCCTGATTTGGTGGTCTTCTTGTCCTTGGTTGAGAGATGCTGGCAAGATTTTTGTGACCAGATGCTAATGATTCGTGGCATAGCTTTGTATCTTGATAGGACATATGTGAAACAGACCCCAAATGTCCGTTCCTTGTGGGACATGGGTTTGCAACTTTTCCGGAAATATCTTTCTCTATCTCCAGAAGTTGAGCACAAAATTGTCACAGGCCTGTTGCGGATGATTGAGACGGAAAGGTAATTCTGTTTTCCTGGAAACATGAGAATATGCTTAGATATGACCCATTATCTAAAAACGTTAAGATTCAAAGTAAATTGAGTTTAGTTGGGGATGTAGTTTCTTTTCTTTGATAATATCACACCCCTAGATATGAATAGCCCGATATGCACCACCCCTTACACAATTACTCACACACATATATGGGTGAATATATCTGCAGGTTGCACGATAAGGTTATGTTGTACATATAAAAAAGAAAAAGCCATCAGCTTAGATTTGCTAAATTTTATTCCCTCAACAGATGTCTGGACACAGAGTAGTTCATGCTGTATTTCAACTCCTAATTGCACATATTAATTTGGCGAATAAGTAAAAGTTAAAATTTCCAGTTCTTATTGCATACCTTTTAATGAGTTCCTTTAAATGTTTATTGCTGAGAGCTTATTGTCCTTTGACTCTTTATATGAAACAGTCTGTATGTTCCCTTTTTGCATGGACAAATTGTTTCCATGTCTGAAATTTTAGAAGGAACTCTTCTTGGTGGTTTATGAAATGAAGAAACAATAGTTGCCATTTGAATGAGGATGCATGGGGCTTGCTTCTTAAAGTTTCATAAAGTTGGTAGATCTTATTTACAGGTTTCTGAGGGATCAAATTGAGTGGAATAAGACATGTCATTCCATACTTTGACATACAGAATGTCTTGTACATCCGAATTTTGTGGTTTCTAACGGTATTTGATGACCAAAGAACTTAATTTCTTGGGATACTGGACTATAGATTGTTGTGAATGATTTAAATCTTTGACTCGATTTTCTGCTTTTTATTTTGCAGATTAGGTGAAGCAGTAGATAGGACGCTTTTGAATCACCTTTTGAAGATGTTTACTTCTTTAGGAATTTATTCCGAAAGCTTTGAGAGGACATTCCTTGAGTACACATCTGAATTTTATGCTGCTGAAGGGATGAAATACATGCAGCAATCAGATGTTCCAGATTATTTGAAGCATGTAGAGGTGTGCTTTTCTCTTTCTTGATTCTTTTTGATGATTTTAGCTGGTTAGTTTTGCTCTATATATCATTATTTGTTTAACATTCTGATATATTAACATGTTAACAATAGTAAGTTTAACCTTAGAAAGTTCATTTTGCAGATCAGGTTGCATGAAGAGCATGAAAGAAGTTTAATCTACCTTGATGCAGGCACTAGAAAACCACTGATAGCAACTGCAGAAAGCCAGCTCCTTGAACGCCATATACCTGCCATTCTAGATAAGGTATGGAGGTGCTTTAGTATGTTACTTCTTCTTTTGTGTATCTAGTGAAAGTTTGGGAAGCCTAGAAAATCCTATCCTTTCAATGCAGGGTTTCACAATGCTAATGGATGGGCTTCGGCTTGAGGACCTTCACAGGATGTACACACTCTTCTTGAGGTTGAATGCCCTTGAAGCATTAAGACAGGCCCTCAGTTTGTACATACGAAGAACTGGACAAAGTGTTATCCTGGATGAAGAGAAAGATAAAGATATGGTGTCCTTGCTGTTAGAATTTAAGGCTTCTCTGGACCGAATATGGGAGGAAAGTTTCTCCAAGAATGAAGCATTTTGCAATACTATAAAGGATGCATTTGAGCATCTAATTAATCTTCGTCAGGTTAGTCTAATTTCTCTTTGTTTATGTTTTGTGGTCTTTATGTTATATCTGCTTGTATGGAGAGAATGTGCCCCATATATCATAAAAAATTGTAATGTGAAGGGTAATTCAAAACAACTTGTAGTGTGTCAATCTGCAAAGATTAAGCACCGTCCGTAGTGGTTTTCATTGCTAACTGTTACATTTTCTATCCATCTTGTTGGGTCATGCTTGATTCTACAGGACGTAGGTATGCATCCTTCCATATATTGTGATATGATTTACTAATCTTGAGAATGCTGTTTCTTTTTTTTATATATACTAGGACCTGCTCAACTGCAAGAGACTTAAACAGCCTTTGTGAACATTGTCTTGGTGCTGGAGAAATGGTTATTGAGTGTCATTCCATAGTTACAAGTTTGTCAATGCCTTCCTCATTTACCAAGCTGAAACTAACATTTCATTTGTGGATGATTCATGATTAATCTCCCCATGATTCCCTGCAGATATTTGTGTTAACGGAATTTCCTTTCTTAATAGCCAAAAGATTGTTGAACTCTTGATAGGGGCATAATTTGCAATTTTCTAGTCATTGAGTTATGATTTTCTTGTGTTCTTGTTTTAATTGTTGTGGCCAAGTTTCAGCTCAGCCAATTTTGTTGTTGATTTCGTAATGTTATTATCTAAGAATCAAATTGTTTCCTCCCTTTAATAGAATTGGCCTGCTGAGCTTATTGCGAAATTTTTGGATGAGAAGCTTCGTGCTGGAAACAAGGGTACTTCAGAAGAGGAGTTAGAGGGTACACTTGACAAAGTTTTGGTTTTATTCAGGTTCATTCAGGTAATGTTGTTTCTTTGTAATCCAGTGTCAGCGGATTAAATCTTTAGCATGTGCTTTCAGTTGTTCTTGTATCTTGGTTTTCTTGCATGATACTGAGGCATGTTTCCTTTTTTGTCTTTTTCATGAAGGGCAAGGATGTGTTTGAAGCATTCTATAAGAAAGATCTTGCAAAAAGATTATTATTGGGGAAAAGTGCTTCTATTGATGCAGAGAAATCCATGATATCAAAGGTTAAGTGGTGAAAAGTTTCTGAATATATAATTTGGTAAATCCTTCTTCTACCAATGATATTAACAAGATTGTATTTCTATTGCAGTTGAAGACTGAGTGTGGCAGTCAGTTCACTAATAAGCTAGAGGGAATGTTTAAGGTGAGATACTATTGTCGATGCTTCTGTTGGAAAACTCTTATGGTCGTCTATTGGCAATGAGTTTTATTAAGTTGGGATTGGATTATAGCACTCTGCATGCTAATTTTATACTTTTGGAAGTGTTATAAGCTTGGAATAGCTCCAAAAAATAAACTGTTTTTCCTGTCGTATGTTTTCTGAGACAAGTCTATGATGCGCTGGCTTAATAGCTGTCAGACCTTGGAATAGCAACAAAAATATGTTTTACCTCTTTAAAACACATTGTTAGCTGCCATAGTGGAAATGGTTTTGACTCTACAAAAATGAATTTCGTATCTGTTTCTATTTGAATACTTTCAAGATATTTCACTATATTTATAAGTATTCGAGATGAGTGATAGATAATAATGCTTGGTGCCTTTACCGTGCTGTTCTTATGAGGGAAGCATTACTTGCTATGACGTTTGCATTTGCAGTTCTTTTTCTTTTTACTGTTTCTAAATGTCAATTATGAGCGATCATCATTACTTGGAGTTTGTTTAATATCTATTTGAGTTCTGTTTCCAACTGTTTCTATCTTTGTTTCTAACCATCTTATCTTTCACACAGTCATTCACACAAAACTACACGAACCTTGATACCTTGTCTGATTTAAATTGTTGAAATTGGTGCATTATTGTTCTTTATGGTGATTCATTTTCAGGATATTGAACTGTCGAAGGAAATAAATGAGTCTTTCAAACAATCATCTCAGGCCAGGACAAAGCTGCCTTCTGGGATTGAGATGAGTGTTCATGTCTTAACGACAGGGTGAGTTGAGATCCAATTGTATTTGACAAGCAGATACCTGGCATATAACCCTGCTGAATTTTGTTTAATCTTTGAATGGTTTCTATAGGTATTGGCCTACTTATCCACCCATGGATGTTAGGCTTCCTCGTGAGTTAAATATGTATCAGGTTGGGCACAAATACATTTTGGTTTTTTTCATTGTCAAAATTGTTCAAAAATCGACACCAAAGTTCTTATCACTTTTTGTGACAGGATATTTTCAAAGAGTTCTACTTAAGCAAATATAGTGGTAGACGCTTGATGTTGCAAAATTCACTGGGTCATTGTGTTTTGAAAGCTGAGTTTCCAAAAGGCAAAAAGGAATTGGCAGTTTCCCTATTCCAGGTTGGTCCATTTTTTTATGCACCATATTTCTCTGGCCATTCACTGTTTGTGTCTTTCTTTTGTTGGCCCATTCAAGGGCATGATCTAATAGTTTGGCATTTCTATCTTTTTCTCCAGACCGTTGTTCTGATGCTGTTTAATGATGCCCAAAAGCTTACCTTTCAAGATATCAAAGATGCCACTGGCATAGAGGACAAAGAATTGAGGAGGACTTTGCAATCTCTTGCGTGTGGTAAAGTTCGTGTCCTGCAAAAGGTGGGTAGTCTCCATTTGTGTTGCTGATGTATTAGCATTTTGAATTACTGAATTCTTTTCTTCTGAAATAAGGTGACTACTTGCTAAAAAACTTGGATTTTCATCAATTCATGTTTCCTAGTTCCAATGGAAGCACGATTCTTTCATTTCCATTTTCCGGGAATTAATGAGGTGCACATATTATTAAATTGATTATATAGTTTGTCAGGTTTGAAAGATTTTCTTTACCTCCAGGCTGTTGCCTGTGTTGTTCTATTTTGATCACAAGGAGAGGAATAGGAAGGCCGAATAGGACATGAATATGAAAATGAAAAACCTCTTTTAAGTACATGCTCCACCATTGGTAGTTGTTTGTAATATTCCTCTTCATTGTTTGTTTTCCAGGTGCCAAAAGGGAGGGATGTGGAGGATGGTGATGAATTTGTTTTCAATGATGGATTTACTGCACCACTATATCGTATTAAGGTACTTGCATTTATATTGATTCTGTAGTTCCCATTAAATAGCATCAAGCTTATATCTATTCGAAATAAAATACATTTTTTGTTCTTGACAAAGTCTTTGCGTGGAAGTGATTGACCTGCATGCTTTTTGTTAATCTTATATTGGAGCCATAAGCTAACACTAAATCGGAAATGCAGGTGAATTCTATCCAGATGAAGGAAACAGTAGAGGAAAACACAAGCACTACTGAGAGGGTATTTCAGGACCGACAGTATCAGGTTCATCTTATAAATATCGTTTAGAATCGAATTACCTGAGCTGTTGAGCAACTTGGTAAACTTGGAAAATAACAAATTGACGCTGCATATGTTGCAGGTTGATGCTGCCATTGTTCGGATAATGAAGACAAGGAAAGTGCTAAGTCACACACTATTAATAACTGAACTGTTTCAACAGGTAATATACTTGACCTTACTATGTGAGAGGTTCTGCCCACTATGAGCCATTTGAAAT
>JANSVB020000044.1:6634734-6648272 GCA_025504935.2 Erythroxylum haughtii
AATATATTATTAACAAATCATAATGTTAATACATGAATCACAACTATCCATTGGCCTAGGGCACACTACTAACAAATAAATGAGACATTATCATTTGTTTAATATGGCTAGATGAAAAGACAAAAAACAAAAATAAAACACTCTTATTTTCGGTTAAATGATGAAAGAAGGGAGAGAGAGCAACAAGTGCCCTACTTTCTTCTCTAATCAAATGAATGTTAAAAGGTTTATATGTTTTTCTACATGCCAACATTAAATGACAACCATTAAACCATTTAATGATGATGAACAATGATAAAAACCCTCCTTTTGTCTTTACAAATATTGTTTCAATTTAATTAATCTAATTAATCAATTCAAACCTCCTTTCTTTTTTTTAATTTTCTTTCCGATAACCTTTATTTATTTTTCTTACTTTTTTTGATAACCTTTCCAAGTAGCCAAGTGAGGAATCGAAGACTTATATAATTCAAGGTCCAATAAGCCCGGAATTAATTTAATCTCATTAAAATTAATTCCAACTTATTAACCAAATGTCATTCCACTAAAGACAATTAGATGAACTCTTGAATTCCTAAATATTATGAGAAAACATGTTTCAAATTAGTTGTCCAATTGCAAATTCTATTATGAACCATATTATAGTCATCCGCATAATAAAAGGTAAAATTAATATTTTGCCCTTATTTTGGTTTTTCCCTCTAGATCTTCCGCTTCACTCTATAGGGTGATTAATACATAAGATCTCATCTTGGTGTTAAGACTTGATCGGTAGCTAGTCCATCAAACTACTGGTGCCAGTTTAGTCACCAATCTCCGTAAAACATCTAGAAGTGATGATATTACTATAAACTCTTTATTTGAGTGAATGTTCCCTGATACATGTTTCAATTAATAATTCCAACATGTAGACAATAGATTGATACTATATAAAAATCCATTCTGATCATATCAAAAATTATAATGAAACACATATGAGTTTACCATTCATCAAGATTGTGGTCCATAATAAACGAATGATAAAGTGTATGTTTTAAGATTAAAGAAACAACAACTCATCATTCCCTTGAGGTAAACTCCTTTAGTTACATGGAGATAAATCACAACACTACAATTTAAACTATAATCAAGTGAACAACTTGATTATTCAACTGTGAATCAATTAATTTAGATTCTAATAATATATATGTTTCCCATACATCCCCATGTATATGTATATTACTCACAAAAGAATTTTGGTACCTTATGACTAGTTATATATGCTTATATAAATAAAACCAAACTCTTTTGTTTTATTAATAATAAATATTTTCATTACAAAAATGTAACTGGAAGAAGATTAAGTTATATGCAAATACACTTACTTTCCAGGGTACTATATTTACATAACCTCAACAACTTGGGAACCAGATTCAACTGTGAGAGCTCAGTATCCTCAACTATTTTCATCAGGTACGAATTTTGATAATGAAATTCTTTTAAGGGGGAGAGAATTGTAAGGCCCTAAATTATACCATAGTTGAGATGTTACAAATTTTCCTTCAATTCCTATCAAAGTTTCTAAAATACTCTCATAAATGTTTTTTTCAATATGCTTGACACCAAGAATATGCCTAAAAAAATCCTTCTAATATGGCAAATAAAAAATGTTCCTTTTTTATTCCAATTAAGATCAAGAAAACTTTGTTGTCAATTTCTGTTACTTAGGCATTTACCAACTATAAACTCTTGCAAATGTGATAGTTGATCAATCACATCATCACTATATAAGTGCAAAGGAGCTTCATTATATTCTACTTTGCTATTAAATAATTTTCTTCTTTGCCATCTATGCCCATGTTCCAAGTAATGACAATGTCCTATAAAACATATTTTATTCATAGCCTCATTTAATGAGTTTGATGGTTACACACAAAACAGGCCATATACCTTTTAATACTCCATCTAGACAAATATTTATAAGCTGGAAAATCATTTATAGTTCACAAAACAGTCGTATGCATTCTAAGATTTTCTCCTTGAACAACGTCATAATTTTCTAATCTAACCTCCCAAAGATTTTTTAAATCATCAATTAGTGGTTACATGTATACATCAATATCCTTACCGGGAGTAGTAGGTCCTGGAATAAAAAAAGAAAATAACAAAAAAGGCTCCTCCACACTTTTATGGGGTAAATTGTATGGCATAAGAATTATTAGCCACATGCTATAAGAAGTACTCATATTACCAAATTGATTAAATCCATCAGAGGCTAGTGCAAGTCAAACATTACAATAATCCTCTACAAACTATGGAAACTTCCCATCAAAGTCTTTCCATGCCTTTGAGTCTGTTGTATGACAGATAATGTTATCATCAATGCATTTTTTATTCCACCTCATATATGGTTGTTTTTGTTTATATAAAAAGCCTTTATAGTCGTGCTTTTATAGGGAAGTATCTCAAGATTTTATCGGGTGTCATTTTTTCCTTTTTGATCATCCATTTTCCACCTTGATGTGTGATAAAAAGGACATTCTTGAAGATGTTTAATGTCTTTCCAAGTTATAGCACAACCATACATACAATTATGTATTGATATATATCCTAATCTAAGGTCCCTTAACAATTTTTTTTCATAGTAATGCATCATCTAGTAACTCAATCAAAATGTCAATAGATTTGTTACTCTACTCATTATATACATTTAAGTGCAATAACTTAACAACCAAAGAGAGCTGTGATAAATTTGAGCTCCCTAGATATAATTCTTCTTAATTAATTTTCAATAACTTCTCAAAGTTATCTTCTATAATTCTATCAAATGTATTAGGAAAACTAGTATCATTTATAGTTTCCATATAATTTGCCACATCTTCTAACTTCTCTCCAATGTCATCATCTACGTCGTCATTAATATCTCTATCATCTATGTCATTACCACCATCATCACCTGTATCAAAACTTCTTGCATTACTTGCTTCAGAATGTTTACTTTGATAAATCCATGGAGTATAAATTTATCTATGCCTCAGATTAACAAGTGATTACATACTACTCCTTGACTTTGAGTGTTGAAATTTAAACATTCTATGTATGGACAACGAATTTCAAATTCTAAATCCACTTGATCTTTTATAAATTTAATGAAAGTTTTCACTCCTTCTAAGTGTTGAGTGGATCATTTTTATGAGACATCCAACTTTTTTCCATATAGCTATACAATTAAAAGTAAATTACTAAATTAATAAGTGCAATTTAAGTTTTAACTAACATAATGATAAATCAATTTAAGTTGATGTACTAAGTTTGAATTCTACCAAAGAATACAACTAATCATGCTTATAATAGGAAACAAAACCCATCTCAAAAGACATATAAACATTCATTTTTATAGACCAAGAACATGAAAGCCACTTCCAATCACATCCTAACTAATATCTAATGAGCTTAATAAAGTGTTCAAGTAAATATCTACAATCCATGTATCTAAGATTTTATTCAAACCTTCATAAGAATTCAAGTAGTGAGTTTTAAACATATCTCTAAATTCTAAAGCAAGAACTATAAGATTTGATTCAATGTATCCTTTTTCTATTATGAGCTTCAGCACCTCTTGTTTGACGGCATTTGTAATTAAAGTATTAATATCATCATTCTTAATAAGCTTATTAGAGAACTCTTAAGAAAAAAATCAATTAGAACTCTTTATTGTTCTTATTGCCATTATACTTGGTTAGTGATTATGTATAGAAGACTACTTTTTTGTAATCAATGATGCTTATATGGAACAACCACGCAATCTATCATGATGCACCTAACAATCTTTTTTTATATAAACATCGACTAAAACCAGTTTAATTTTGATAGTTAGCTTAATGGTTTTAGTCTGAGTATGCCCTCTTGAATTTAAATTCAATTTCAATTCTAATTAATTAAAAATTTTGTCTATTTACTCAACCTAGTTTGTTAATCTTAATTACTATAATGGTAGCAAATATTTCATAAATTATTTGTCATTATACTAAGCAAAACTACTAACTAATAGTGAGGAAACATAGGTAAATTAATGTTATCTATTATTCCTTTTTAATAACACAGATTTTAGTCCTTGATTAATCAAAAATAAAAGCAAGCAAGAAATTAAATATTTGGGTAATAAAGCACTTGAGACATTTTTCAATTATAATTGTATAAACTAAGGCATTAACAAAAATAGATACCATATTAAATAAGGTACAAGTTACAAACTATAAGCAATGCTTGACCAGCTGCCATTTTTAATCTTTTTTGAGAGCTTACTTAAACTAATTTAAACTTATTCATATCATCAATCAGTGAGGCTAAAGCACTTAAGTTACTTGTGCTCAGCCAGTTACCATTCACACTTTTATAATCCTCCCACAATTGACTAACACTCTTTCCAAGTAAATTGAAAATGAAATCATCAAAATAACCATCCTTCATCATCTTAGTAACAAAGCCTGCACTACTTAAATTGTCACAATAGTTCAGAAACCTAGCTATAACATCAAAATCTTGATCCTATCTCTCACTTTCTCCTCAGTTCATCCAATTACTAGGTTCATAACCTACCTTTAACCTGCCAAAATAAATAATACTTGAAAGCAGTCATGAGAGAGCTTGACCATTGCAATTCCATTGCACTATATATGTGATTTAATGATATATTATTCTCATTATTTCTCTTTTGATGTTACCTTAATAGCTTTCTAAATTTTGACACTATTCAACAGTAACTTATTATAGAAGTTATGTATAACAATAACATATATTTATATAATCAAAATCATTTGTAAATACCTTTTTATGGAATAGTTTAAAGACATAAAAATCATTTTTCATAAGTTGATTTCTCTTTCTACATATTATTAGAGCTCTTTTAACCTAAATTATACAAAGAAGAAGAGTCCTCGTATGGATAAAGATGAATACGGACGAACACTAGAGATGAAGACGTATATAGTTAACAATAGGAAGAAGATGAAGATGGACGTGTGGACGAAAAAGATGACGATGACAATGACGGACCACTTTTGGCTACAAAAAATTTTCGTAGTGAAAAAAAGAAAATAGAAAACATATTCATAGTAGCTTTTAACCACAAAATTATATTTGTATTCAAAAGAAAAAGATTATATTCATCGCCAAAAGAAAAAGAATGAAAAAATTTAAATATGAAGATAATGTCGTAGCCAGGTGTTTTTAACTGTAACTATATGATCTGTGAATTTTAGCTATGAATTTTTTTCCATAGCTAAAGGCATTTGGTTATCAAAATATATTAGTAGCCAACAATTTTAATTAAATTATATAGTCTATGCCTTTTAGCTACAAAAACCACTTCGTAGTTAAAGGCATTTGGGTACAAAAAGATAGTCGTAGCCAAATTCTTCTTTTGGCTATGAACATATTTTTGTAGCCAAATATTTGTAACTAGAATTATAAGTTCTGTGACTTTTACCTACTAACATTTGACTATAAAAATATATTCATGCCAAAAAGAAAAATAATGAAAACCTTTGGATACGAATATATTTTTGTGGCCATATGTTTTTAACTACAATTATAGTATGTTAGATATTAAAATCATTTTGTAGCTAACGATATTTGGCTAAACAATATATTTGTATCCAAAAAAAGAAGTATGAAAACACTAGGCTAAGAATATATTTTCATAGCCAAATGTTTTTAAGTGGATTTATAGGATCTATGACTCTTAACTACAAACTCATTTCATAACTAAAGCCTTTTGCCTACAAAAATATATTTATAGCTAAAAGAAGAAGAACAAAAGAGATTTGCGCATTAGAGTTAAGTCTAACTTTTATGTACGATTTTAAATATTGTAGCCAAGAGTGCGACTTAAGTCATGTTTAATTTATTATTTAATGTTTTTATGTTATACTTCAATTCCTAGTTTTTCTTTCTCTCTTAATATCATGACTTAAGACATGTTTAATTTTTTTGATTTTGTAGTTTTTAGGGCTATAATGTAGTTAGATTATGAATAACTAAACTTGCCTAATTTTAATTAAATTGATGTTTTATTCCAATTATATTTTTACTATTTCATTTTATGACTAATGTTTTTGGTTGCCTGATCTAGAATTGCATAACTTATGATTGAACTTGAGACTAAAAAGTAACGAATGAAACATCATATTATTGTCACAAGATAAAGATATTTATGAAATTGTATGTACTACTATGAATTTCTTAATGAATTTCATAAGTTCATAATTACTGCAGACGTGTCATTAATTTTCTTGTTGAAATTTGTTATTAATGCTTGAAAAAAGTTAGAAATCACATTAAAGATATCCATTGATAACATAGGGAGTAGTTGTTAGACGAATCAAGTGGGATTAATTTTGGTGAAATCGAAAGTCCTAGACTCATTTAATATGAAATTTTTTTAATTATTTTAAAATATTTTTATTCAATTACTTCTTTTTGATAATCCATTTTTCAGTTAGATTAATTTTTATAATTAATAAACACAATCCTTGTGAGATGATACTCTTTTTATTATTGTATTATTTGGTTGAGATAACGTATACTTACATTAAAAATTTACAATAAGTTTTTAACATTGTTGTAAAAGAGATTTGCGCATCAACATTAAGTATGACTTTTAGCTATGATTTTGAAAACATAGCCAAAATCCCCGGCTGACCTTTAGCTATGATTTCCAAGTCGCAGCAAAAGAAAAAATGTAGCCAAAAGGCTACTTTGTTATAGTGATGTATGTCTTGAGTTTTGATGGCCACTTAAACCTCATTGAACTATTGATGCTTCTTTTTGTTTCAAAGAAAAGGAGGGTTGTTTTTAAATTTTGGTAATGTGATTTTACATAAAATGAGGTCCTTTGAATATTAATGAAATTCACTTTTATTTTTTAATTGTGATATCTGGTTTTTATTTTTAAATTTTTAAAATTTTATATAAACTTAGCGATAAATTAATTTAATTTTAATCTTAAACAATATTTATTAATAAATAATAGAAATTAATTTATTTTACTACATGAAATAATAAAATATATTTAGATAACTGATATTTATTAGTTAATATATATTAATTAATAAAGATAATATTTTGAAATATATGTATTTTAAGATATTTATATTTAAAATATAATCTTAAATAATTAAAATTTTGAAAATATTATATTTTTAAGAAAATAATTTTAATTTATTTATAAATTTTAAAATGGGTAAATTAATTAAGTTATAGTAGTTGCAATTACTATTAATTAATATTAAATAGTTATGTAGTTATTAGTGAATTAGGTTTTGACAAAAAAAAAACGAAAACAAAATGACAAAATTAAGTTTCTATAATTTTCATAAATTATAAAAATAGGAAGAAATTTAATCTAAATACAAAAGTCAAAAACTCAATCAAATAGAAAGAAAATAAAAAATTGTAGTAAAACTAAATATGCCCTTATTCTCGGGAGAACATAAAAATACTTCAAATAGATGGAGTAAATCTTCAAGAAGCCTTTCCGTATTATTGATTACTTGTTTTGTTTTGTAATAGTAACATCATATCACATTTTTCATTTAGTTTAGGATTATTAAGGAGTGATCAATTTGTAAAATGATTTTTTTTACAAGTTTATAAAAAGTACTTTTGTTTAAAATGTTCAAATTGAGTTTCTATTTCTATTTTAATTTATTTGAATTCAATGAGAAATATCAAATGTATTACAAATGATGGAGAAATCTAATCATTAATATATGCCTAATTATAGTAATTATTATAAGAAATAATGATAACGTCATTTTGTCAACAGGTTTTCTTTTTTGATGGGAAAAAAAAAACTTTACCAATCCAATTTGGTCACATAAAAAGGTAAACTTTTCCTTATATTAAAGTATGATAATTTCCTGACCTTAAAATCATTGTGAAGGACGAAGAAATATTATCTTTACCAATTAGTTTTGGTTTAGTGATTGATTTTTGTCCACAAAATTCTAGGACAATAATCTCTGATTTCTGAGATTTTTTTTTTAAAAAAATGTTTGTTCCACCTACCCATACCTTCATGGAGCACCACAGTATATTTTGGTTGATTCCAAGTATGCATCTCCAAACGCTTTACTCATCCGCAAATCAGAAAAAAGAGGATTGGGTTGCAGGCAGCAATTCAATGAGTCTCTCCCAAGGAGCAAAAGAACAAATACATTAATAGCTACCCCAAGTACAACGCAGCTGTAAAGCTTAGGGCCCTTGTGTACATGATAATGTTCTCCATATAAGAGCTGGTGATCTACCTTGTCCTACCTACCGTCCTTTAAGGACTATTTCCCTGTTAGCTTCAATACCCATCGGCCAATTTTGGCCCAAATCGTTCAAATAGTTGACTCTATGCTGGATTATTGCTGGCTTGTCATACAACTTCCATCAAAACAATATCAACTTTTTCCTCATTTTGTTTCCATCTTTCCTTGATTTTGGTTCTTTGGTGGACAACATCGCAACCCCACTAAAACGACCTTTACTGCACCCAGTAAGAACGGGAAATCAAACAAAAATCGGATGATTCCTTTCTTCTCAACAATCGTTTAATTTCAGAAACTCAGATTTCTGTAAGATATGCCAACTTTTAAGCGTGTTCTGCCATCTTATGGTTTAGTACATTAGTATTCAGGTTTGAGAAATTAAACTAAACCATTGATTATGCCCCACAAACAAAATATGTATGTGCATAGAATTCACAATCTTTTCATCTTCATACAGGAATTTTTTTTTTTATCATACTCGACTTACCAATATTATTCAACGAAACAGCAAATTAGGATAAGGCATCATTCACCCGTTCGTATACCGATGATGTTCGGTTTGAAGAATTGAAACTGCAATTATTATTTCCATGTATGCTCTAATTGGTTATAAGCTTATTAAATTATTATCTCTCGAATTTCTTTTTTCTATCCCATTCTTTCTGAAATAATACATCTAAAATCTTGAAAATTGAATTAAAAAGTATTCTTAATTTAATATTAACCCTGTATGACATGACATAAGTAAATTGTAAAATATATAGTTTTAATTTTATTTTCAATTTTCATTATGGAAAGAATTTTAAAAAATTATACAATTAAAACCTAATTGTAAATTGAATACTTGTAGATTATCATTGACATTTTTAGAACTTAGAGCACATGCTTTAAGCTTTTATAGGAATTCATTCAACTTGGAAAAGCAGAAAGTGACTAAATGAGTTAAACTGCAGATTTCAAAGTTGAGAAAGAGAACAACACCCAACAGGAGTACAAGAATGACCAGCTTGTTGAATATGAATAGTCCAAATCATTGAAGCATACCAAGAAACCTAATTTTTAAAAAGACCAAATAAGCTAAAAGCTTCAAAATCATAAAGCAGCTTTCGACTTCATCTTCAAACAAGGGGCAGCATTCTTAAGCCAGGAATTATTAAGAATTTTGCCTTTGAAGGGCCAGAACAACCACCACCGTCCACGTACTCTTCAACCCAATGGTGTTCTGGCTTGCACATCGTGTGCAAAAAGAATATACCTTTTGTACAAAACTAGGGCTTAAACCTTTCAGTAACTTTTAAATTCGAAAAAATAGTCCATGCCATAATAAGTACACTTTATTTTCAGTAAAAGACTTATTGTGTTCCCAAAATGTTATTCATTAGTAACATGATACACAGACAGCCCACTAGTACGATCTATATAAGTGCAAAGAGGCTTGCTTGTCTATATGTCGGCTCCGCACCAACTTAAGCAGTAAATAAAAAACTCGAACGGAATATTTAATACAATATTAACCGTACAACACCGTACACTCTGTCCTTAGACGTGGAATACGCGGAGCAACCCAAGATGGAGTTAGGGTTGCATTGGTTATTGAGCCGCAGTGTGTAGCGGACACCGAGAATCTTGCGGGACAACTGGGATTAATTATTTACACAGTGCCTGGTTCAATCACAGATCTATTCTCATCCAAATTGTGATTAACCCATCTCCAACTAAGACACCAAAGCATCAAATTTGGTATTTTGGTGCAAAAAATCTTCTCTAATCAAAGCACTAAATGTACCCACAAATTTGGTGCAATAAATAGTAACACATCAAAAATACAAAAAGATAACTTTAATCATGTACTTTTTAACTTTTTCTTTTTATATCCTTTTCACAAATTGATTTATTTACATAATTGACTAAATAATTAAATTTAACTTATTTATTACTTTATACAAAATATATCATTGCAAAGATCTCATTGAGACATTTAAAACGAGACTAATATTGAATATAATATTAAATTTATTTTTAATATTTATTTATAATTCTTATTTATGAGTGTTATAAATTCATTAATAAAATATGTAAGAACAAAAAGTAAATTTGAAATAAAAAGTACATAAATTTAAACCACACAATTGATTTTAAAAATTAAAACTCAACATAAATATTTGAAATAATATAAAGTATATATTAATTAATTAAGAATAATTATTTTTATTTTTATTTTTAATAAATAAATAAATAAAATTTCTTGTATAAATATAAATTAATTTATTTAATAAATAAATTATTGTAGTTATATAACTATAAATTAATTTAGTTAATAACAAAATTACTGTGGTTATATAAATATAAATTAATATAACCACAATTATTTTGGTATATTCTTTGTAAAAATCTTGATGTAAAAATCTTGGTGTAAATGGTTGGAGCAACACTAAATTTGGTGTAAAAAGATGCTAAGAATATTCCATTTTACACCAAATTTGGTGTAAAAATTTGGTACAATGATTGGAGATGCCCTAAGAGATTCTATTTCTTATAAAAAGGAAAAATCAGTAACAAACCAACAATGCACATAACATGTCTAGAGAATACATTATTTGAACCATTAACGTGCATTTCAGGGTATAATCCGTATTAAAGAAAGTAGAAAAAAATCTTTGGTTTGCATAACACCTGGCCAACGCATTGTTTAGTTTTAGTTTTAGTTTATAACAAAATTTTATTTGGTTGTTGATACTAATATAATTATATTTTTATTATTATTTATAGTTATAAATTAGATAAAATTTAAAAATAATTTATTTTAATTAATTACGTTTATTTAAATTTATTAATATAATTATTAAATTAATTTTATTTAATGTAATTATAATATTAATTAAATAATTAATTATAAATTTTATTGATAATTAATTTAATAAATAATTAAATAATATATATTTAGTTAATAATAAATCAGATTATTAAGAAAAGAAAAATAGAAAATAATTTTGAAAACTACAAGAAATCAATAATAAAAACAAAAATTAATTTTTTACTAAACTTAAACACAAAATTAGAAAAATAAAAAATAAAAAACTAACAAGGCTTTAGTTTAATTACATTTAGATTTAGAATAACATTTTAATATGATTAATTATAAAAATTAGATAAAGCAAGAATTTATCGCTCAAATTATTAATTAAAAAATTGAATTAATTACACTGATTGATTCTTAAAATTTTTATTATTTGTTTTTATATAAATGATTTTGCTATATTTAATCAATAATGAAATAAGAAGAAATTGTATAATCATTAAACAATACTATAATAACATCATCACACTCAATCTGAAGGCCCGTAACGAAGTGGAGTCTGGGGAGGTCTGATAGTACGTAACCTTACTTCTACATAGTAGAGAGATTATTTCCGGTAGACCCACCTGCAGATGAGACAATAAAAGAATGATGCAGGTTAAAGAGTAGTAAATAAAATTACATTAAATACATAAATAAATAAAAATAAAATATAACCAAAAGATATATTTGATATAATATCTAGATCTGTCAGTACCTAATAAGCTGCAAAGTTCGGTTCTTCTCGTCTCTAGTTAAGCTAGGAGTTCTTGCTCAGGAACATTAAATGCTTGACAAATCCTACGGTTTTAAACAGTCTTGCAGACTCTTTCCCCATACATCTGTCCTGAAAAATCAAGTTGTAGGCCCGAAAGCCTTGTCCAGGTCTTACAAGTCGAAAAGATAGAAAAGACATTGAATTGAACTTCCTATGCGATAACTACATAGCGTGAGCTTTAAAGTAAACATCTCCTAATAACTAAGTCAACTGTATTGGTGAACTTTAAAGGTGTATTTTACTTTTATCCGTTCACGCCAAACTTTTCTATTTTTAGCCACTGGCTCAGTAATTGCCAACTCTAACATATCTTTCTTGATCACTTCCTTCCAGTTCTTATAAGACCACCTTTTTCTCCTCTTATAGTCATTAAGGGTTATTTTTTCACAACGTCGTACCGGAGCATCAGAAGGCCTCCTGTGCACATGACCAAACTACCTAAGTTTGGTCTCTCTCAACTTGTCAGCAATATTAGCTACCTTTAGTCTGTCTTCCACCACACGATTCAGGATGATAGGTCCCGATCAGAAGCTGAAAATATTTAAAAAGTTTTCTTGTTTTGGCGAGAATCACCACAGATAATATTGTTGAATTCAAAAATCTCCCTTTTCATTCATACTTTTGGTAGTTTAAATATAAAAGTTTCTAACTGCTCTACCTAAAATAAAGGAGCTTACTTTAAATGTGCAAAAAAGAATTTAAACATTTGAAAGGATAAGTGAATGGGTAATGTTAGCAAATATAGTGGAGATGTTGACAATTTCCTAGCTCCTCCCTAGCTGCACGTTTCTTTTGCAGTTAGGATCTCCAAAACTTATCATTGCCTCCCCCTTTTCGTGGAACCTTGTCCTTAAAGTTCAGGATATTATTTGCCCATGTAGTTTCGTCTTCGTCACCTTTTAGTAATAGTAGTTTGGGTTTGCGACATCGGTGGCCCGGGGTGAACCGCTCATCACAGTTGAACCATAATCCTTGTGTTCGACGCTTCTGCATTTCATCCCAAGAGATTCGTTTGGTAGATGCAGTGGGCGAAGCTGTGGGTTGTGACGATGGAGTTGCTAGCACTTGGTATGGTTGAGTGATCACACCTCGTCCGGATTGGTTAGACCAGTGTTGTCGATTCAATTGATCATCTCTTATGCGGGCCAATCTAATAACTTCCTTCAAAGACTTAGGTCGGAACATTCTAATTTTGTCTGCTATTTCAGATTCAAGTCTACCGATAAACATTTCCGCTAACGCCCTTTGCGTCCACCCTTAAACTCGGTTACCCAATCGCTTGAATTCTTTTTGGCAATGTTATGAATACCGTACCGGGCTCGGTATTGGATTGAGCTCTGGAACGAAACTGTATCGGTACCGGATACCGTTTCTGGATATTTTTTAAATTTATAAAATAGTCCCAAAACTTTTTAAAAATTGCAAAATAGTCCATATTGATATATTATACAATTGTACTGTATACTTTACTAGTTTACTGTTTACATCAACCATGCTTTTAAAAATCTTAATAATAAATAATAATGATAATTAATTTGAAATAACAATAATTTTAAATATTTTACATATAAATAATAACCACAATTAATATAAACAAAGACAATCATCATCATACAATTATAAAATT
>JANSVB020000044.1:6681016-6693434 GCA_025504935.2 Erythroxylum haughtii
TGCATCATAAGTGCTGCATTATTGTTTATGAATGACTTGTGAAATATGCTATATGTTTGTTACATGATTTGAGTGATGTTTTTCAAAAGGAAAAGACCATGAAAGTGACATTTTAAAAAAAGATGCATGTTTCTGAAAACCTGTTTTCAAAAAGAGTTTTCAAAATATACGTCAAGTATATGCAAAGCAAGTTTTCAAGAAAAGTGCCATTTTGGGCAACAAGTTTACAAGAATTTGAAATATATGTGTTATGTGGGTTTGTGGTGGTCCCTCAAGAATTGTCACGTGCACGTTGACCCAAGTTAAAGGCTTCTCCCGCCTACCCGCTAGTGGCACGGAGCTCCTTTATAGACTCCCATAAGTTCACGGCTACACAAGACCATTAAATGAGATTGTGATAGTACGTTCTGTTCACGGCTACACAGGACCTTTAGGAAAAATGTGTAGTACGTTCTGTTTTTGGATCCACCTGAACCATTTATAATATGCCTATGTGCTCATGACATGTTTGATCAAGTTTGATGCATTCATGTTTTGTAAGTTGTGAATTTTGACTACACGACAAGAATTTTAGAAAAAAAGAATTCTACGATTCAATAAGAAAGTTTTCTAAGACAAGTAAAAATGTTTTCAAGGTTTTTGCTCCTCTTTTTATTATAAACTGTAACCTACGAGCTTTCAAGCTCACCCTCTCTCTTTTGTCCCATCCTCATGTGATAGCTAAGAGATTAAGTGATCAAGAGCTAAAGGAATTGCTACTTTTGCTATTTTGTAGTTCTTGTAACTTTTGTAATTTGAGATTTCGGACTATGTTGTATTGTGACTTGAGAGGCCATTATAGTTTTGTAAAACTATTGTTTGAGGGTATGGAAAAAAGGAATGATGAAATTAGTTGTAAGTTTTGTATTAAAGAGTGATGAAGGTAAAAAATAAAAATAAAAGTAAAAATTTTGAGAGTCTTATGCTTTTTCGCAAGAAGAGGAATCGATGATGTTCAAGGAAATTCTATAGGATTAAACTCACGTTCATGATCCGAAGTTGGATTTCGGAAACGGTGTCCAACAAAAGATGTCATTAACAAGAATGATTTTCCACTTAACAAAAAAAATAAAATCCAAAACATGACATCTGCAAACGCGCAAAGGACAATGGATCAAATCCAAGAAGTTGAGATGAAATCAAGTTGAAACTATCACAAAACAACACGTTTAAAAGAATGAAATCAGATCTAGAAGTGCAACAAAAATCCAAGAAGAAACTAGCAGAGATTTTGGAATGAGAAAACAAGATTGAAATGGAGAAAAAAGCTTTTAAGTACAAGTTAAGACCTGATTGGGTACAAGATTTGAATCAATTACAATTAAGAGGGAAAAAATAGCTTTATGAACTCTTTTCTTGGTCTAAAGACAAATTCAAAATAAAATATAATAGATAATTCATGTTTCAAAACGGGTTAAATTGTGAAATCAAGCTCGAACTAATCTAAAATTTAAATAAAAAACAAATTTAATTTAAAATCCAATCAATTTAAGTAAAATCCATTAATTTCAGGTTGATCCATTTTTGTTATCCTTGTGTTAGCTCGACTCAGTTGTAGTTGCTTCCTGGAGTAAGTACTCGATCTATGAAGCTTAATAATGCGGATTTCTTTTACTTTGTAAACAGACCGAGGCCATTACTATGACAAATTTGCCCGATTCGAGAAGGAATTGCCACCTCTTAGGCTTCTTTTCTTTTTTACTTTTCTGGATCTCATTGTGGACGCAGCCAACCACATTACTAAACTAAATTGAAGTTCTCGTTAATTATCAAAATAGAAAACAAAAGTCCAAGGACTATAGTGTGAAGGAATTCCTCGAACAAGCTAAAAAAAATCATTACTAATAATAAAGATTTCACTATAATAATTTGATTTCTTATGTAGACTATAGGTACATCGGTTTCCATTATTAGTGAACTTAATAAGCGTTTTGCATTGTAAGATACAACTCATATACGTTTGGTAAAGTTGGAATCCGAAACCATTATGATGTTGAATTCTGTAGACATTATAAATCCTTCAATACAAACTCTAACGAATCATATCCACGTTTTTCCTTCTAAAATTTTCGTAAACCACTCCATTTTTTTTACTCTCATCCTTCCGTGTACAAGGCATCATAATACATATCATAACCAACGCTGTGAAGCTTTTGCTTGAAAACTACGGGCATGATTAATCCAAGAGTAGTGTTGGTAGGGGTGAGCATTCGGGTAATTCGGGCTGAAATTTCACTGTTCGGGCCCGGCCCGAATTACCCGAATATTTTTTATCTTACCCGTCTTGAACCCGAACTTTTTCTTACCCGAGCTTACCCGATCCGAATTACCCGAAATTTTGTTCGGCTTTACCCGAATTATCCGAAGTTGTTTTTTTTGATAATTTTTTAAAAAAAAACCTGAAATTTTGTATTTTTATAACCTAATTCGAGTAATTGGGCCGGCCCGAAGTTTTTTGGAATTACCCGACCCCAGCCCGAAAATAATTCAGATAATACCCGAATTACCTGAATTACCCGAAATTTGAAATTTTTTTACCCGAATTAATTCGGGCCGGGTCGAATAATGCTCACCCCTAAGTGTTGGCGCAACGCAATAATTCTTAAAAAATATATTTTTTATTTTTCAAAAATTAATATATTTTTAATTCTACAAAATGAGTAACATGTAATTATAATAAAACATAAATCGAAATTCATATCTTACTCTGAAGCTTCATCTTTATCTTGTCGTATCTTTCGAATCATTTTTAAAACGGATCCATCTTAATCACTATAGCTGCACAAATGTCCAGCCTCTAACGGTCTCCACAGACTGAGATGACAGAATACTGTAACTCTCACAGAGAGAATTAAGCTAGAAGTACTAACTTATAGCTTAAGCCTATTTATAATAGGTTTTGAACATTTTAGTAATTTAATTGAAATTAAATTTTAATTTCAAATAAACTTTAATTAGAATTACAAATAATTATAATTAAATACTAATTATGCCTAAAAAGATCTAATATCTTATATTGATCTTTATTTATTAAATATCTCATTTTTAATCATAAAGTTTATGAAATTTTACATTTAAATCCAACTTGATTAAAATAACTTTGCATTCTACAATTCATTCTTTACGTGAGATCTATTAGGTTCTCAAATATGTTGATAATGATTATAAATTCTAATTCTAATTTATAAATAGAATTAGATAAATTAAAGTTCATTTTAATTTATCTTTAATTTTTCAATTAAATAATTTATGATTATAGATTAAAATTGATGTCTAGCAATGCATCATGACTACTCAAATATTTAGGAATGTCAAAGTGCTTTTGACTAACCTTTTCGTGCATGATTTTTTTTATAATGCAATCATTTTATTATACAATGTTCCGATTAGACATAGAGCATGAAATTAATGTCTACTTTATTTTAAGTCTAATTATATTAGTTTTCCGTCATTAGTTATTTATTCAAATAATGACACTTATAAACTATTTACAAAGTGTCATTCCATCTTGGTCAAGATTTCCCGAATTAATACCAACCGAGAACAATGAAATATTCTCCTTAATTAGTTTAGAGTGATAAATCTTGTCTTGATTGCACAACTATTTCCATATAGTTTATGCTACATCCAATGACTACCAGTTGATCGACTTATGATTAAATGGATTATAAATAGTATTAAAATATAACAATTTCTATACAAGATAACTTTGGAGACCTCTCACAATGAGAATTCCATAGATATACAAGTAATGTTCCAAATAGATTTTTCATATCGAGTCTGTTCAGTAAATTTGTTCTCTAACAAATGCTCACATGTTTGTTTAAATATCTCTATATTTTAGTGTATGAGATTGACTACGTCCTTCATAAGAAAAAAACATAACATATACTAGTTTTTGTCATTTTATTAATACCTAATTTTAATAAAACAATGACTATGAATAATCTATGAATAATAGATAAATACAATATGAATCTCATAATTATATTCTTATTATAATTTCATTTACAATGTATAATTAATATATGAACTTTATCATATACATCTAAATATCTACAAGATAAAAAATGTCTTTTAACTTATATTATCACTAAATAATTGACTATAGGGTATAGACAAAACTACGAGCTCTTAGGATTCAATGGGTAAAACAGCTTAATACGATTTTACTAGAGTTCAACTTTTACTAAAAATCTAGAATAATTTTCCAATGTGTCAGTAATAAACGTGTATTACGAGATGATGTAATCAATTGCCACATGCATGGATTGCAACAAGACATTAATTGTCCAGCACAAATATGGTCCTTAAATAGGCTCTTGTTGACTTTCAAGACAGTCATGGTGATCTTACCTGCTCCAATACCAAGCCAACCACAGAAGGAAGCTGTTGCTTCAACGGGTGTCCCTTTCTGGTTTTTTTTTTTGGTATAAACCATCCGGTTTTCGGCACCACGTGGGTGTTCGACTAATCCAGACTCGAGCTAGAGAAATGAGAACTAGAGAGTCGACAAGTGTATCCATTGAATTAATGACTGATGAAAAAAGAGTAAGGGTGTGATAGAGAGAGTGAAGTGCACCTGGATGGTCAATACAAACTCTTCGGAGAGCGACCCGACGGTAGACATTTCCTTGTCAGAATCTTCTTAGCCCTTGCCATTTTATTATTCGGTCATGGAATGCCCCTTCACCGCTAATTAGAGGGGCCACCTCTGAATAAACCCATGAAAAGATATGGATGTCTTAACGCAACAACTTTTTATATCTCCTCAAAACTTAGGTTCAGTTAAGAGTTACCCCCAAATACTGTTTAAATATTACGTTAGTAAGAGGATTAAATCCAGTCCAAGATTCTAAATATAGGATTGCGGCTAATAGGGGATTTTCACAGCAACTATGATCGACAAGATCAAACAACCAATCCTCTGATTTCTGACAGCTGCTACTTAAAAGTCTGCTCTCTCCTAAAATTGTAATAATAGGATTAAGTCGACACGTGTCTTCATTCTGGCAGCACTGGTGTGTAAGGCTTGAGGTTGACAATGACATGCCTGTGAAACCAAACAATTGAAGTGGAAGAAAGTTATAATTTAAATTCCAAGCTTTTAATTAGGCAAAATGAAGTAAAAAGCCTTTTTCTCGACTGCAGTTACTTCCCCACTTTCTGGATAGCTTGACCGAAGAAATGTTTGGTTGCCATATTTATCTGTTTTCCAGAGGATGGCTGCGAATGTTAGCAGGAAGTTATATAACCGAAAGATTAATTGTAAGCTATGCTTGTCGGAATAGGTGGGGCCAACTTTTGGTTATTATCATTACCGTCAAAAATAAAAGCTTTTGATTCATGGTATTGATGTGATGATGATATTTGTTTTGAAAATAATGGAGAGAAGTGTTAACAATTGATTAGAAAGTAGTTGCCTGCCTATAATAATAATAAAAAGAAAGTAACAGATAGAAATTTTGAAGTTTAGTAATAAACTTGCATTAATTGCATAAGGGTACCAACATTGCAGTTACATGTAAACTAAACAGGAGATGTAGGAAAAGAAAACACAATGAGAAACTTTTTTGTTTCCCATCTATGGCAGAGTCGAGTTGAGTCAACTTCTTCACACCTATATGGAACTTTGACAAAACCCTAGATTTTACTAAAACAGGGAATTTGACCGCATCATTTTAAAACCCTAGATTTTACTAAAACAGGGAATTTGACCGCATCATTTTAAAACTCTAGATTTTACTAAAACAGGGAATTTGACCGCATCATTTTAACTGCTTGTATTAATCTCAAATAGCCCAAGCCTGTAATCAGCCAATCTTGATTTGTAGGCAGAGATTTTGTATTCACACCATGTGAATTCCTTGTATAGGCTGCCTTCTCCTTCCGCCAGTAGACAGGGTAAAGGTGCTATCTTTTCACTCAAAGGTGGACCACCAAAGTAAATCATGGAAATTCTTGATTTCATTTTGTCAGCCATAACTCTATGCTTCACACTCCTAAACCTTCCATTAGTCATTACCTGCATAATCACACATGCCAATCAATTGTGGGAAAATAAAATAAGTGCACAAGGATTACTTCCTTTTTTTTTTTTTTTTTCTAGCCCAGGTCCTCGGGTATATTTCATAAGCAACTTAGGTGGGTCCATAGAAGACCATCAATGGGAATTTAGAAGAAAGATTCGTTTCCACTAATTGTAAGGTACTAGACTGGACAAGTTCAGAGAGACAGAGAGGTTGTGACAAAAAAGAAAAGAAAACCCAATAGTATTACATATAAAAATAACTTGGTTACAAAAACAAAAAGACGTGTTCTTATTACACTAACAATAAAGGAAGTTTACCTGTAAAGCATCTCCAACATTGATGAAAAAAGAGGTCTGATCAGGTGGGACTGAAACCCAAGTCCCATCTCTGGTACAGATTTGCAGGCCAGTTGTGTTGTTGGATCTTAGGACAGAAATTATCTGAGGGTCAGTGTGCTCCCCAAACCCAACCAAATTTCTACCACTCAATGCTTGCAGTTCTGGGCATGGTGGATAGTAGTTCAGCCTGAAACACGAGTCACTCTTCTCATCTCTTAACAACTTACTCAACACATTCCTAGGTTCTATCCCCAAACCATCGGCCATCAACTCCACTACTTGGAAAGCCATTCTCTTTACTGCCAATACGTAATCTTCCACAGCAGAGCTACATAAATTCCAATAAAAACAAATAATTGACGTATCGACTAATAACTCATTGACCCTAGAAGAGAGAGTCATTAATTTTAGTCTCCTCGTAAACACTAACCGGAATTTTTGTGGACTTCCCCGAAAAACGGCGAGGCTTTTCTGGGAGGTGAATTGGGGGTTGGTGTTGAGTAGGAGATATTCAACCCAACCAATGTCACCATTAGGGCCAATTCTCTTGTCTCCGTAGCCAAAAGGGTCAGCAGGGCCAGCCTTGTCCTTGTCGGACTGAGGGAGGTTAAAAAAATTTAAAGCTTGAGTTTCCAAGTTGATCATGGACTCCAATGAGACTCCATGATTGACCAACTTAAAGAGCCCAATCTCCTCACATGCCTTGACCATGAGGGTCTTTGCGACGGGGTCTGCGAGGTCTATGACGGGAATCTCGGTGGACAAGTTGGTGGGCTTGTATGTTTTGATCAAAGAAAACTGGTCTAAAGGTGGCTGGGAAAGAACAACCATGATTTTTGGTATTGAGTTGCAGAGGAAGAGAGAAATGAGTGTGAGTTGATTAGATAGTAGGAGCAGAGGGTGGTGCGATGGGAGGATATAAATTGGCAAGTCTAAGTGGGAGGGAGAGAGAGCTAAATGCTGCACCAGAGGCTGATAAGGAGGGGCAGAGGCGTTAACAACAATAGCAGGGTCCATTTGGGCCTGTATGCCTCAATTTCCTTTTTCTTTTGTTTCTTGTCTCCAGTAATATGTATTTTTTTAATAATTAAATAAAGGTCCGATGGTAAACTTTGTGAATTGATCAGATAAGTTATCCATCCCTTATCCAACCATATTTTATTTAATTATTACGCCTAACTGCCAAGATTATGCATATGCTTGACATGTAGGAAATCAAAATGAGCAAATCCGGAAGTATCCAAATTAACACAGAAATAATAGCGTAACATGATGCCAAAGTGAATGTGATTGGCGAGTCGTTGTTTTATCCCAACATCCAAGAACTAGACGTATGTTTTAGCTATACCTTTCCCATTTGACATGGATGCACTAATATCCCGATCGGTTGATGAAAGCCGGTACCTTTTAGGCAAACTCTTCAGGTAGGGGTTTGCTTTATTACGAATAAGTTTGTTATATTAAGAATATCCTTGATTGCTCACAGTAGCCAAATGATACAACTTAAGTTTGGATCATATCATTCTCTTTGTGGGGAGAGTTTTATCTTATTCAGTCTTAGCACGAAAAATGATGAACATCATAGACGATTTAAAATAGACCGAAGCTGTGATGATACTTCCTAATAAAAATTAATATATATTGAACATTAGATATTTATAACTGCATCTTCTAAAAGGCGTATATATACACTTTGACATGTATTCTAGAGGGCAAGCAACTACCAAGTCAAGATTTTCCATTGACTAACTGGAAAACAACGGTCAAAGACAACAAAATTGTGCAATTACAAAGCCACACGGCTTCCTTATCCCACTTATCTTTTTCACAAAATCTTCCCTTTTAAAAAAAAAAAAATGATTTAGACATTTCTCGTTATTAGTTAGATACATGGCTACGTATCATTCAACTTTCTTAAATTTCACATATTAGTAAGATTCGTGTTAACGACAATAACAACCACGAAAAGAAGATATAATAATATATTCTTTATCATCGGTAATTAATTTACAATTCATGTCTCAAATACCTCAACTTACAATCCTTTCCGTTAGTTCCGTGATGGAAATGTTCAAAGGGACAGTTCTCTTATTATTGTTCACTTCCATACCAAGCTTCAACTATTCAATTTGTTAACCTATTGTTTGTATATATTATTATTATTATTATTTTCCTATCTCCTATGCAACTGAGAGTGAGACTTCTCTTTTCATTAATAAAATATTGTTGTAGTTACTTAAAGTGAATCCTTTCACATCAACAAGTGTCGTAGACGTAGACCCAAGTAAGAAAATGGAAAATTAACATAAATTCAATAAAACTTTGAAGTGAAAGTTAAATTATTTCCTCACTCTATTCTACTCTACGGATGTTTATTTATTTTACTCCTTTATTTTTTGTTTTGTGTGTGTGTGTGATTGTTATTTAGATGAGATTTTTTCTTACCTAATACCTGCCTGTTTACTTCCGATTAGAAAAGGAAATAACATTTTCATCCGTTACTTTCTCCTAGCTTGGATATCTTTTCTCGCCTTTCTCCATTAATTTCCTATTTTAATGGAAACTCACATACACTACTCTACACCTCCTCTTTCCCCGCGACCATAGTACTGATGTTTCTACGAGAAACTTGTCCATATCTTTGACAATCCGGTTTGCTTTTGGAAGACTAAGACTGATAGCACCTAGCTATAGTTTCGAAAGAACATGAAAGTACACAAATCATCATTATTACTTATGGACATGTGTCCAAAGATCCTAGTAATTTTCACCATTTTAAAGGCATCAAATCACAAGTGCATAATGTAAGGAGATAAAGGTTATCCTTTGGCGGCTGATTACATCGGTCACGACACGATTATAATTTGTTAAAGTCTTTCAGTAATATTAATCATTTATATATAAAATAATTTATAAACGTGTCATTTAAAAAAATATAAAGACATAAATATTATATCTTAATATTTTTTTTGAATATTTTCATAAGATTTTAAATATTTAATTTTACAAAAAATTAAATTTATAAATCTAATAAAAAACATAGACAATAATAATAAAAAATTGATCAAAATTTAAAATTAATTTAAAATTTTCTATAATTAATTAATTAACTAAATAATTTTAGTAAATTAATCATTTTTTAAACTTTAAATTTCTTACCCTATCTCCAATCTTTAAGATATAATTTAATTTATCAAATTAAAAATTATTCAAGTGAGATAAGTCTTAAAAAATTAATATCTTTTGATTTCTAATTATATTCTGTAATAAATTCTTATGTCGTATTATGTATTATCAAAGTTAATATATTATATTATTGTATTAATTGAAGCTTTATTATCCATATTTATTTTAAATCATATTTTATCATATAAGTTGATGCTGAAAATTAGTTAAATGTTAGTATTGAAGAAATTATATGTTAACAAAAATAATTTATTCTAATAAAGAACAAATATTTTCATTGATAAATAATTCCAGAGGAATATATCTCTGTTAAAAATTTTAATTTAAAAAATTAAAATAAGTTGTTGAAATTAAAATAAATTATTCCACATATATCATATATTGTATAATTTATTTATATGTTTACAAGCATTCTATGTAAAAAGGAATTTATCATAAATATAAAAGATGTTTAATATTGTATTAATATGGCATGCAGGATGATATAATAATAATAATAATAAACTTAATCAAATTTTAATTTAATTTAATTTTTAATAATTTATATATTAATTAAAATTTTAATAAAATACTCATTTTTTAAATTATAAATTTTTATCTAAAAAAATTTATTTAAAAATTTAAAATTAACATAATAAAAAAAAAAACAAAAACTCAACGTCACGTATGCAACAGAAGTGTCACACTATAACTTAAATATAAACTACTTTTGGTTTCATTTTATTTTTTTATCATTTTAATTTTATTTTTAAATAAAATTAACAGTATCATAATTAAAATTAAAATTAATATTTAATTTAATTTTTTATTAAATTAATAGTAACTTAATTAAAATTAAAATGATAGAAAATAAAAAATAAAAAGGCTTATAGGTATCACGTCTATGACTTGTGTCACAACCTATGACACTTATATCATAATTATGACAATATCTGTCATGAGTGTGATAGTTATGATTTAAGAGCAAAATATAATCTTTTTATTAATAGAGGAATTCTCATTCGTTATTCTTTAAATGCGTATTGAGTAAATCTTTGAATTGACGCAATCGCTTAAAAATTACGTCAATCGAGTATTTCATACTAAACAAATCTTTTATGATAGGCTCGATCGAGAGAGCATAAATAAGGGGAATCAAATATAAAATCTTTTGACCTCATGTCTTTCTATTTCATCAACTTGACCACCCCTAAAGTGCAAAATAAAAGATATTGTTGACTTTTTGGATAAAACGCTCCTATATTCTTAACGTTTTCTTTTTCAACTTATTGAATTAAATCCGCCGACTTAATCAGTCATTTACTAAACATTTTTATCTCCTGTTACATGCGGATAATCAGATAAAAGTTTTGAAACGGCTAAAAATCAACTTATCAACTGTGTACTAACAAGGCCAAAGTCCTATTTTGGGTCTCAAAAAGTTCCCAGTTACAAATTATCTTACAAATGTCCCAACTACGACATTTGATTAGACAAGAATTACAGGGAATACAAATTCATTGGAGCCTTGGAACTTTTGGTCCGTGAGTACCTCAACTTCGATTTCATCGTTGGATGAGTATCTCGAGACGAATACACCAGTTATCGTCTTCGGAACTGCTTAATTAGATCGGTTTGTAGTTATTTGAAAATGTAAGAAGAGCCAACATATTTACCTTGCAAGTGATGCACATGTATTATACATTATATGAAACCAACATAGTGTTTGGTTGATTGAAATAATTTTTATATTCTTAATTTACTTTTGATAATAGATTATTTCTTGAAGAAAACATGTAGAATATATAACCTCAGGATTTAGTTATCCTTTAAGTTTAGAGAATAATAATAAAATTAGCGCAAAACTCAACACTGAAGAAACACAAGTCAGGTGTTATGCGTGCATGGTCATGTGTGTTAATTAATTGTTATTCATTCTTGTTCCTTAATTAATTGTTAGTGGGTAGTTTAATCAAGTTAGTGGGTAGTTTAAATCAAGTTAGTGGGTAGTTTAATTTCCTTCTTTCATGTTGTTAATGAGATTGTTTTCCTAATTTTTCTCATTCCATGTTCATGTAAAGCTATTATAAATAGTTGTTGATTCGTCAATAAAAGTAGCAATCTTCAAGTTAATTTCTTTGTGTGATTTATCTCTTTCATTATCTTTTCCTATCTTCCAATTTTTGTTACATGGTATCAGAGTCAAGTTCATAACTATGATATTATTCAGATTTTCTCTATGAGGATTTGAGCCTGGAAGAAAGGTTCAGGTTGTTCCAATGGAAGTCTCTAATGGAAGAAATAATTTAAATGGGTTGGAGAAGCTTGTAAGCAACAATTACAAGTATTGGAGATTGTGTATGGAGGCATACCTTCAAGGTCAAGACTTATGGGATTTGGTTATTGATTCAAAAGCAACAGTTCTTGCAGATGTTCCGGAGAATGCAGAAACACGTAGGAAGTGGAAGATCAAATATGGGAAGGCTCTCTTTGCTTTGAGGACATCAATAAGTATAGAGTTCATTGACCATGTACGGATTTTAACACTCCAAAGGAGGTTTGGGAGATGCTCGAAAGGTTGTTTACCAAGAAGAACACAACAAGGTTGCAATTTCTGGAGAATGAGCTCGCCATGGTGAAACAGGGAGGTATGTCTATTTCTGAATATTTTTTTAAAATTAAAAATATTTGTTCTGAGATTTCAGGAATAGACACGGATGAGAAAATTAGTGAAGCACGTTTACGTTGGTATCTCATTCATGGACTAAAGAAGGAGTACAATCCTTTTGTCACTTCTATTCAAGGATGGGCAAAAGAACCTTCTGTAGAAGAATTAGAGAATCT
>JANSVB020000044.1:6792708-6808624 GCA_025504935.2 Erythroxylum haughtii
CTTGGGTGTAAGAACAAATCCTAATCTGATCACTTGTTGAGAAACTAATTCTGATTTGATTGGTAACGAGTTCTAAGGGTCGATTGAGGGTCTTGGGGTTCCGCATCAGTGTGTACATGGTATATTATAGTATGATGTCTACTATTCATGTGTACTATGGTATGTAATATAACACATACATAATTTGCATAGACATACAAATGTGAATGACTATGCATTGCCACACTATTCATGCAATGAATTGGACATGGAATGGTTGTTGGAATGATTTCTTGGTGTTACTTTGCATGGAATTGGTTGAATATGACAAAAGAGTAACGTTTGGAATTTTGTCTAGGGTTTATTTGAATTTGTCCCATTATTTTAGCCATAACTCAGCCTACATACATCTGAATTAGGTGGTTTTAATTGGACATGAAACTTAAGACATAGAACTAAAAATCTTAGAAGAGACTCAGACTTAACTCTGGCTTTATGACATTAGAAATTGAGATCGAAAATGGTGACCTAATGTTGCCCTTGTATTGGAGAAGCTTGTGATATTTGTTGCATATCTCATGGTTTAGAAGTCCAAATGGTCTGATTTTTAATGCTATGGAAAGTAGAGATATAGGGAGATAAATTTTAAAAGATCTTAAAGGCTAAATTGAATGTTTGCTATGTGAAAATTATGGAACAAGAGGAGAGCATTGTGTAATTTGTTTCTAGACTGATTTATTTGCCTATTTTTAAATTCATATGGGCTTAGCCCAAATTACATTATTTTGAGTTTTCGCTTTCTTTTTTTCTTATCGTCTCATATCCAAATGTTTTTAAATGTTTATGAAACTTTTCATACACCTAGAAATAAATGAAATATGACTTACCATATGTGAATTGGGTGATTAAACATTGGAATTTAAGAGTGAGCATAACACATGTTAAAGAAAATTTACATGTACATAGATAATTTGTATGCATATTTATTTCTTATATGTCTGTAATATGGCTATACAAGTTCACATACTAATTTTAGGAAGATAATTAAGTACAATTTAACATGTTTTATATTTAAATGAGCTGTAGAGATTATATACTATAATTAAGTGAATTTACCTTGAGAAACACATCTGAACAAAACATATACAAAATAAATCATATGAGTACTTGTGATTTGAATACTATCCTAATGGTGATAAGTTATGACTTGCATGTATGAACTTAAAAACATACTTTATGTTTTCAACTGAATATCATGCGATTTGTCAATATATTAATTATGAAATCGACAAATAATTAAAGGAAATATACAATGTATGCTTCATTGTCTTGGTGATCGATGGATAGGTATGTCTATAGGGTTATAGTGCAGTTGCTACAATTTGACACCAATGGTGTCTCCATTTTGGAAACTGTAATGACTCTACAATTCGATGAAGGTATACTTTCAGGTATCCACAGTTCGATACCTTCAAGTATCCACAATTTGATACCTTTGGGTATCCATAGTTTGATACCTCCATGTATCCACAATTCGATACCTTTGGGTATGTATAATTTGATGCTTTCAGGTATCCACTATTTGATATCTTCGAATATCCACAGCTTTTGTTATTCACACCCATAGGAATGTGCAGGCCTAACACAAAAAGGAAATTAAACAGCTATAAATAAGAGATACAACATAACAACATGAATATTTTGTATTAATGAGTTTTGGAAATCAATATTTGGCTTATAAATGTGAATTTATAGCATATGGATAATATATTTAAGCATATTTGTGTTATATACTTTGCTGAATTATACCATCGTTGTTTATATGAGTTTAGGATATTCATAAATGTGTGTGTACTTGGCGGATGATTGTTGTGAGTGGCCATCCACATTAAGTGTTTTTCCGCTAAGCTTTCAAGCTTAACATGGGTGTTAATCTGTGTAGGTTCAAGTAATAAGAGTAAGGCATGGGGATCATCTGCAAGGATCAAGGGCAACCGTTAGAAGTAAAAGTACTTTTGGATATGTCGTTTGATTAAAGAATGGTTATATATGTAATGAAGAAAATTGTAGTTTTTTAACAGTTTGTAATTAAGATTTTAAGTTGTGTGTAATATCTCTTTTAGATTACCATATGAATGTAATGATGTAATACTAGTTTTAAATGATAATGTTAGGGGATATGAAATTTTGTAATATGTATGTGTACAACATTAAATAGATAAATGAGTGGTGACAGTCCATATAAATGAATAGAATTGTATGTCACGAATGTATGTACAAGAATTTGGATGCCATGTGTCTAGATGGTTGTAAGTTCCTTATATGGGGTGTTACAATCTCAATTTTTATTAATCAATTGAAATTTGCAACTTCAATTAATTGAATTGATCACTTTAATTATAATCCTTTTCTTTTATTTATGATAATTATATCCTCCTTTATTAATAAATTTGGTTCATCTTATGAATTTCATCAGTATATATACATTTTATATATTCATACATTATAAAATCTCAATTTTTGTTAAACAATTGAAATTTGAATTGATCACTTTAATTATAATCTTTTTATTCCATTTCCTATAATTATATCCTCCTTTATTAATAAATTGAGTTTTATCTTGTCATTTTATGAATATATGTATGTTTTAAAAAGTCACTCAGTATAAAACCTTAGTAGGTTGCATCTTATTCATTTTATCAATATATGTATATTTTATATATTCATTTATTATAAAATCTCAATTTTATTAATCAACTAAAATTCATAACTTCAATTACTTGAATTAATCACTTTAGTTATAATCTTTCTTTCATTTCCTATAATCATATCCTCATTTTATTAATGAATTTGGTTTCATTTTATTCACTTTATCAATATATGTACGTTTTTATATATTCATTTATTATAAAATCTTAATTTTTATTAATCAATTGAAATTTGTAACTTCGATTAATTAAATTAATCACTTTAATTATAATCCTTTTCTTTTATTTATGATAATTCTATCCTCTTTCATTGATGAATTTGGTTTCATCTTATTCATTTTTATTAATATATGTAGGTTGTATATATTTATTTATTATAAAATATCAATTTTTAATAATAAATTAAAATTTGAAACTTCAATTAATTGAATTGAACACTTTATTTATAATATTTTTCTTTCATTTCTCATAATCCTATCACCTTTTATTAATTATTCATTTTATCAATATATGTACGTTTTATATATTCATTCATTATAAAATCTCAGTGTTTATTAATCAATTGAAATATGTAACTTCAATTAATTAAATTTATCACTTTAATTATAATCTTTTTCTTTCATTTCTTATAATTATATAATCATTCATTATAAAATTTTATTAATCAATTAATTAATTAAATTGAATACTTTAATTATATTCTTTTTCTTTCATTCCCTATAATTATATCATCCTTTGTTAATAAAATTAGTTTCGTCTTATTTATTTTACCAACATATGTACATTTTATATATTCATTCATTATAAAATCTCAACTTTATTAATCAATTGAAATTGGTAACTTTAATCAATTAAATTAATCATTATAATTATAATATTTTTCTTTTATTTCCTATGATCATATCCTCCTTCGTTAATAAATTTCTTTTCATCTTATTCATTTTATCAATATATATATGCTTTATATAATCATTCATTATAAAATTTCAACTTTATTAATCTATTAATATTCTTAACTTTAATTAATTGAATTGATTACTTTAAAATTTTAATGAAATAAATTTATAGAAGATTATATCAGCTGATTTGATCAACGGATAATATCAACTATTTATTATAAATGTTTGATAAAAATAACTGTTTAGTATTAGTTGTTTATGTGTAAAATAACTTATGAAGGCATGGCTTAAAAAATTTTATGAAAACGTAAATATTATAACTTAGTATTTTATTGAATATTTTTGTAAGAATTTAAATTTTTAATCCTAATAGTTAGTGATGCAATTAAATTTAAAAAAGTAAATTTATTAATCACACAAATTTCTTATTTGTTAAGTAATTTATTTAAATTATATAATTTCTAATTATTGTGTACATCTTAAAATATAAAATAAGATACGTCAATATATTTTTAAAATAATGAACATTGAATACGTTGATATTTGTTAGTAAAATAATAGAAAATGAGAGAGTCCGATTGCAAGAGCTTACTTTTCCTTTATATACGAAGGAGTTGAATAGAATAGAATTAAACAACTCCGGATATTCTTTTGTTCATACTATAAAATATTCAAAGTTTTTCTTGTAAGACCCACACCGCTTCTTATTTTTAAAGCTTACTCACTCCACATGATAAAATGTAGTCTTAGAGGTGGCTTTTCAAATTTTTGGTGATCTATTCAACTCTGACGAGGGCACAATTGTCACGCCAGCAGTTATTAACCAAACAAACAACTAATAACTTTCCTAAGCTGTTTGGTCGAATAACCCAACCCGCCAGCTATTAACCAAAAACAAACAGCTAATTACCTTCAAAACTCTAATCTACTGCTTTTCAGCCATCTCTTATGCCTTCCGGAAATTCCAAAGCAAACAGAAACTGTGCTTGTAGTTGACAGTAATTACATAAAATTATCATATTGAGGAAGAAGCCAACCAGAAGTAGAACAACCAGCTAACCAACCTTCTTCTTCTTCTTCTTCTCTTAAGTCCATAAGCCTTCTATTTTTTATTATTCATCATGCGATCTCTGAATCCCTACGCTCTTCGTCTCTTCTCGTCTTGTAACCGCTTCTCTCCCTCTTCCTTCCCCATTCACGACTCCAGTCGGCCTCCGTTTCTCTGTCATGAGGTTTGGTGAATGAATGAAGATCGGCTTCTGGTTGGTGCGATTGTATCTGTTTGCCTTCTCAGAAAATTTGTTTGTTTGTTTGTTTGTAGGGAAGGAGATCATATGTTGGAGAATTTAGATGTCGATGGCGGGGCCCAAACGTCCACTTCAAGGCCTTTGGTGATGTAGTTCTCATAAAATCTCAGCTTCTCTTTTCTTCTCTAAATCATAACTTTTTAGTTTATAAGCCTTAATTGTTAAATGTTTGTTTCTGGATTTAAGGACTCTGGCGCATCGTTTGTCGATGACTGGGGTGGTGATGAGGCAGCCACTGGATACGTGCTATCATCAAGTGACGGGGAAGACAGTGATGCAGAATATGTGCTAAATCCGCTAAGTGATGTTGATTTGCCTTCTGGTTCTATGTCAAACAATGATGCTATTACAATTACAGCTCACAGGCTTGCTATGATTGGCAAGGGCCGCAAAAAGGATAGGCAAGTGCACTCCCATACTTCTTTTTTATTCTTCTCTTTTTCCGTGCGATATTGACTTTTAAAACGTGTCCTTAGGATGAAGTAGGAAGAAACTGGAAATCCTTAGAAATGGTTGTTAGAATCTTTTGAATGTATTTTGGAATAAATTTGTATCAACTTAAGAAGATTTGAGGCTTAAAGCAATCGGTGCTGATTTCATGAAGTCAACTGTAGTTATGATTTTCATTCTTAAAAATAATATATATTTCATTCTGTAAGTTGTATACTATGATCAACATGAAAGGCTTTATTTTGGTGATTTCTTGTCGTTTCTATTTGATTTTGCCTCGTAATATTGCATTATGATTGCAGGAACAAACTTGGGATGCTAAATACTTTGGCACTTGTAGCATTCCTAACTCTGCTGCTTATATTTGTTGATTGGTGTGCGTGGCGTATTGTCAGACTACCTTTGACACCATTTTACTTGTCCCGACCTTTCTTTATATCAGTAGCTTTAGTCTCCTTTGCTGGTTATTTTTGTGTCCCAATACTCAATGATTTGAAGATTCATCAAGAAATTACGAAAGAGGATTCCATCAGATACCCCAGAAAAAGAGCAACTCCCACAATGGGTGGTTTATTTTTTGTGCCAGTAGGTGTTGCTGTTGCGAAATACATAGCTGGATTCTCTTCTGTTGAAGTTTCTGGAGTAGCATTTGCTACACTGGCCTTTGCTCTAATTGGTCTGCTTGGTGACATTTTAACCCTTTCCAAAAATTGCAAAAGTGGATTATCAACTTGGATAAAAAATATTTTGGAGGTAAATTTCATCAATTGCTTGCTTTAACAGTATTCTTATTCCCTTTTCTTTTAATTACTAACCAGCTTGCTGATTATGAATCTTACGCTTTCCAGGTAGCTGTTGGAACTTGGTTTTCTTTTTGGTTGGAAACCACATACATTTCATCACCCTACAGCATGTATACATTCTTGTAACTAATCTGAACAACATTTATCTGATGGTAACTCACATTTCTATTCTTGCAATAAAAAGTTCACGGGACATTACCATTGATTAACTTTTCTGCACAGATAATTTAGGTTTCTTCTACATAGATGCTATCCTGATATACTATTTTCCAATGTACTTTAAAGTTTTGAAATGTCTTGGTCATTTCTTAGTGGTTTACACGCCCTGCGCTTTTTAACCTTATCTTCAATAGTTGAATCTAGAAAAGGGCTAAGACACCTTTTGGCTGCTGCAATATTAGATCAATATTATCCTTTCCTCAGCCAGTTCGTGTTCATAACGCAGGAGAACACTGGTTCCTCTTCCTGCTCCCGTGGGCCTTGTGTGCTTGGGGAACTGTTGCTACTCATGGTTGTCATCATTTTGCTTTGTTTCAATGGGAGATGCGATTAGATTAACAGATGGTCTTGATGGCCTAGTCAGTGGGACAGGTGCTTTGGCCTTCATAGGAATGTCAATCGCAGTGCTGCCAATATGTTCTGGTTAGTACTGTGAATCAATGACATGCTGTGGTACATAATAATTAAATGAACAATGTAAAATAATGTTCTGCATGTTTTTGTTGCATTGTTATGTGGGATATTTTTGTAATGATATTATGTATCATAACAGTTGGTGGCACTGGTTCTTGACATCAAAGTTGAGTTGGAATCATAAACATCCATACTGTTCTGTTGACATCCTTCAGGAAATTTCCAAATAGATTTCTCAATTTCTTAGAGAACAGATTTCTGAAAATTTTATTGGAACAGGAAATTGCAAAACTATGCCTTTCATCCTGAATAGACAACTTCATTTGTGCTTGAACTTCCCTTGCTATATGTTTTGACATTGATGGACACTGCCTCACAAGACACTGAATGGTTTCATTGATTGCTGAAGGCTGTCACTTGATGTAAATGTTTAGTTTTGAAATACTAGATTAACAAGACACTGAATGGTTTCATTGATTGCTGAAGCCTGTCACTTGATGTAAATGTTTAGTTTTGAAATAGTAGATTAACTTTGTCTACTATTCGTCAGTAAGAAAGAGATCGAGATTTTTGTCTTGTTTACTAACTATTCCTTTTTTTTTAATGTCCAACCAGAACTTTCTATATTTGGAGCATCTATGGCAGGGGCCTGTGTTGGTTTTTTGTTGCACAATCGGTACAAAGCATCTATTATTATGGGAGAGACGGGATCATTGGCTCTGGGTGGAGCATTAGCTGCCATGGCTGCTTCTACCGGCATGTTCTTTCCATTATTTATTTCATCTGGAATCTTTTTCTTGGAAGCTTCATCATATATTTTGCAGGTACAGTAAGCTGCTGCTGCTTTCTTATTAGTTTGTTGATTGTCATAGCAATGGTTTAAAAAGGAATTTTTGGCTTCAGTTGTTGTTATGGTTACATGTAGTGCTTTTGAGAAATTCCTTAAAAATTCACCTAATATGTATTTTACATAATGAATCTGATATTGGGTGATTATTTGTGTTTTAGATGTTAACTGCCAAGGCAACGCGACGACTGTTGAGAATTGCTCCATTTCAGCAAGGACTAGTAGTCCTATGGGGGTTGAAGGAGCCAGTCATTGTTGGTGGTGCATATGTTGTTTCCAGCATATTGGCTTTATTAGCTGGTTACCTGGGTCTGATATCGGCGTAATCACCCAATTGATTAGAAATGTAGGATTCACTCACGAAGCTTTTGTTAATTTTTATTGATTACTAGCAAATCAATAAATAGTTTAAGGTTAAATTTTCTAAATCAAGATTAACCAGGATGTGACTTTAGAAAGTCTTTTTAAGATTGTAAGCTGTGTGAATTATAATTTTTTTTCTTAATTTGTGATGCATTTAGTAAAATGATCAATTTGAACTTTAGTGTATTTCGTAAAATTTAGTTTAAATTTAAACATTTTTAAAGTTTCAAAATGAATTTCAATATTTTAAAAATATTTAATTTGAACTTTAATTTAATAATTCCGTCAAAGATCTGTTAAAATTTTGCTTCGACATTTTTTAGTACTTGTTTGTAGGCTCTTTCCCCATTTGTGCATTTAAGCTGGAAAGAGAGGTTAACATCCTTCTTGAATGGTAATGTATAGAAATTTAAGGATTTATGAATCCTTAGTTTCTCAAATGTTGTCTTCTATTTTGTAACTCACACAATAATGTTTCTCGTCCTTATTCGTCACCATTTCTCATTTGTTGCAATTCTTAATCCTTATTTTTTGCAATTTTTAATCCCTATTTTTTGCAATTATTAATTATCTTTTTGCTTTGTTTTATTTGATTATTTTAGAAGCATGCTCATTACATTTCATTTTTTTTTTTTTAAGTTGAAAGAATTTATTGATAACCTCTTAAAGGCAGCAATAGAGTAATATTTCAACGTTGTGCTAACAAAGATTCTCTAATGGCTTTTTCTCTCGAATCCCTCTCTACAGCTTCATACCCCAAAGGTGGGAATCCTGCCTCTTAAGTTGGTCCATTTTCATCCTGCCATCTCATTCATCACCCTAATCTTCACTTGCACCCCATTTACCTGCATTTCATTATTGTGCTCATTCTTCTTTCATCCTCCTCTTCTTCAAACCAAAAACCTCTAGAATCACCTCTTACTGAATACCCCTCTTTATTTTCTCTATGCTCTCGCCTTTGATTGATAACCTTTTTTGATAACAACTTTTTGTAAACTTCTTCACAACTTTGAACATTTCCCATTTCTAGTTCTGAACATTATGCAGACCCTTAAACCTCCAACCTTTTAGTGCAGTTGATTTTCCCACGCTACCCTTACATAACATTGCTCTTGATCCCAAGCTAGCTAAGAAGGGCTCCTCCTCCTCCTCTAAACTTGAGAAAAGTTGGAAGCAAGTGATTGTTGTAGATGAAGACTCAATACTCCCCTCCCAAGGAAGAAATAGGTATAGTCATTGTTTTCCCTGGTCTACAAATTCTCCAAGAGGGAGAAAGAACCTAGAAGGCTTCTCTTGAAGGTTTTTTTTTTAAGAAGAGACCCCCATTTTTAGTGCTACAAAAATGGGCAAATAATGTTTGGAATAATAATGGGTTGTATAAGTATTAGTAGTTGATAAAAACTTAGCACTATTTACATTTTCTTCTAAATCTTAGGCTCTCAAAGTCTTGGAAGAAGGCCTTTGGCATGTGATAAATTTACCACTGTTTCTCTAAAGCTAGCAACTAGGGTTTTATGCTGAAACAGAAAAAATAAAGTCAGTTCCTTTGTGGGCTAACTTGTATAATGTCCCCTTGGAATATTAGACTACCAAGAGACTGAGTATGATTGCAAGCTACTTAAGACAACCTTTATGTATGGAAGAAAATACATCAAAACAAGAAGATTAGGTTATGCTTGATTGTGTATTAATATGGATATTTCCAAGAATTTTCCAGAACAAATTCTTGTCATAAGATTGGGTGTGAATGGGACACTATACGAAGACAATGTAACAGTGCATTACTATTGGAAACCTTCATTGAAGGTACAAGGCAAAAGGTGGAAGCCAAATGGAAAAATTTTTAAGAAAGGGGATTATATGGAACTAATAGGACTAAAGCAATAGGATAAAGAAGTAAATGAAGAGATGATCTTAAGTCAAAAAGTAACCAAAGAGGCTTTAGCTCTACTTGATTTAAATGAGCCAGTTCAGCATAAGGAGAAATCATAAACAAGCATTATTAGTGATGATCTAATGGATGGAAGGATGACTCCCTAACAAAGGGAATAGTAAAATGGTAACTAGAAGGAAAGGGAGGCAAGCACCTTCCCTTCAACCTCAAGCAATGCTGGGGAAATGAACTTGATGAACAATTCACCAATATCAAAAGGAGGAAAGCTATTAGGACCAAAGGTACAGGCTCCAAAGTCATTTCTTTATGATTATAATATGGAATGTTAGGGGCCTTAATTTTCGCAAAAACTTTTGGCTCTGGGGAATTTTTTTGGTTAATGAAAACCTTGGATTTTTACTCTTCTGGAGATAAAAATCAGATATGTGTATCCCAAGTTTCTTAATAAATTAGATTATAAGTGGGGTTTTATCTCAAACCACCAAGTTCATGCATATGGTAGAATTATAGTTAGATTTGATCCAAGGATTGTGGAAGTTGAGGTTCTAAAAATGGAGATATTGGTTATTCATATGAGGTGGCACTTTATTAAGGGGAATACATCCATCCTTGCATCTATGTATGGATTCAACTACTCTTTTCAGAGAAGGGATCTTTGTGGGAGTTTATTGATCTTTCAAAGAAGAGTGGTAGGACCTTGGTTAATTACAGGTGACTTTATATCCACTCTCTCTAGAACAAAAGCTGAGGGGCACTTCTCTTTGAGAAATTACTCTTCAGACTTCAAGGATTGTGTTGATCTTTTAGGAGTCCTATACCTTAAGACGGATGGGCACTTCTTCTTTTGGAGTAATAAGCAAACTAATGGATGATCCCTCAACAAAAAGCTAGACTAAGCTATGGTTAATTAGGCATGGTTACAACAATTCCCAAGAAGCAAGGCCTCTTTCTTATACCTTATCTTCTCTAAACATACCCCAATGAAGGTGTGTGATTTATTCTTAAAGGTGAAAAGATGCTCTCCCTTTAGGTTGAACAATTATTTGGCTGAAGTGGAGGGATTCCAAGATTCCTTAAAGAAAGGAGTGACAACTAATGTAAAAGGAACACCCCAATCTGTGCAAAAGCTTAAGATAATCAAGGAAGGATTAAAGTCTCTGAAGAAACATATAAGAGAGAGCACCTCTTAAGCCATTACAGTAGCCAAAGGCAAGCTCTACCAAGTTTAGAATATCCTTTCTTATAATCGAGAAGACAGTTCTCTCTTATCTTCGGAGCAGACTACTTTGAAGGAATACTTATAAGCTCTGAATAACCATGCCAATTTATTGGAGAAAAGGGCCAAGATTAAGTGGCTCAAGGAAGGAGATAAGAGCACTAAATTTTTCTTCAACTCCCTAATTACTAGGATGAATTCGAACCCTATTAAGGCAATCACGGCATAGTATGGGAGAATGATATGCAAACAAGAGGAATTGTTGAAAAAGGCTGAGAGGTATTTCAAACAATTCTACTGCTCTCAAAAGATAACAAAACATACTCATCTCTTGGAATCTGTTATTCAAATTAAATTATCTGAAGAGGAGAAAGAATCATTAGTTAAGAATGTTGAGGATTCTGATAAAAAAGGTAGTCTTTGAAGTGAATCATAAAAAGGCACTAAGGCCAAATGGATTAAATGTATTTTTTTTTAGAAGGCGTGGCTTGAGATAGGTCTAATGGTGAAATAAGTTGTTAAAGAATTCTTCTCTTTAGGAATTATTTTGAAGGAAATCAATAAAACTTTTCTTTGTTTGACACCCTAGCTAAACAACCTAGCACCTTTGGAGGACCAAAAACTAATAGCTTGCTCCAATTTCCTTTAAAAAGTGATTGTAAAATTAATTGCTAATAGAATAAAACTAGTTTGGGGATCCTTGGTTAGTGATAACTAACGTGCTTTTATGTAGGGCAAGCAAATAAGAAATAACATCTCCATAGTGCGGGAACTCTTGAAATGCTACTCAAAGAAGAATTCTCCAAAGAATTGTGCCTTTAATATTGATTTTTAAAAGGCATTTGATAATGTGGAATGGAACTTCATATTAAGACTTCTTGAAGTGATGGGTTTTCTAAGTAAGTTCATTAAATAGATTAAAGCTTATATTACTTTTCCATATTATGCTATCCTGATCAATGGAACTCTAACAAACATCTTCCATGGTGAAAGGGGGCTTGTGCAGGGGGATCATATGTCACCTTATCTTTTCATATTATGTATGGAAGTCTAACTTCTCTCTTTAAGTACAATATTGGCAGGAGAACACATTTTAAGCATCACAGCAAGTGCAAGAAAGTCTCTTTGGTAAATTTGTGTTTTACAAATGACTTATTCTTATTCTCAAAGGCTAATGGGGGAATCAAATAATCTCCTAATGTCTACTTTAAATCAATTTATCTCTATGTTTGGATTGACTATCAACTATGTCAAATGCCACTTTGTTTTATCCAAAAGTGCAGACCAAATGTAAGGAAGAATATTATCTACAATTGGAATGAGGAGAAATCAATCCCCTTTATGCTATATAGGCTTAACATTCACAACCAGAAGGATCTAGTTTAATGAATGTTATCCTCTCGTTCAAAAAATCCAAAAGAGATTGACTTCTTGGACTAACTGAGCCCTATCATTTGGAGGTAGACTACAATTAGTGAACTCAGTTCTCAACTCCATGCATATTTGTTGATCTTTTAATACGATACTAGTAAAGGGAGTCATTAAATTAGTAGAAAAACTTTTGAGGATTTTTTTATAGGGAGGCTGTGACTTTAACAAGGGACATGTCAAAGTAAAATGGATTGATTTTTACATACCTACGGTGGAGGGAGGTATAGGAGTTATTCCAATAAAATCCACTAATAAAGCTCTCTTAATAAACAAGTTCTGGTTCGTCCTGCAAGTTAAGGAAACTCTATGGGCCAAATGGTTCCTTAGCTATGTCTTAAAAGGGAAGAGCATATAGGTTGTTAACCTCAAGACTTCACATTCTTGGTTTCTAACATAACTATTAAGGTTAAAGGAAGATTTGAAAATTGAAATTTCTTGTCAAGTAGGGAATGGAGTAAAGGCTAGTTTTTGGTATAACAACTAAACATGAAATGGCCCCCTAATCAGTAATTAGATTGCCACTCAACTCTTGAGCCATCTCCCTTCAACTGCCAAGGTTAAATCCTTTATAAGGGAAGGGCAATAGATGGAATTCCTAAGGGAACGTCAATTCCTAAACCCAACTATCTTCCTAATTTGATGTCCCCTAATAAATATATTTGGAGAAACCATCCTCAAGATTATTCATCACTGAAAGCTGTAAAGAATGGTTGATTCAAAGAAATGACAAAGTTGACTGGCATGGAATAGTTTAGCATAAAGAGCTACTGCCTAGCTCTTCATTCATTCAATGACTAACAGCTATAAACTAGCTAAGTATAGTAGATAGGCTTCCCTTCCTTAATCATAATAAGGATTGTGCCTTGTTTAACTCTAGAAGAGAAAATAAGGACCATTTCTTTTTAAAGTCTCTTTTTTCTAGGGGCATTTGGTACTAGATCAGATCAAATGCCTTTAGGATTTAAACACTCATCAATATATAGATAATATGCAATGGTTAATCAGATTGAAGTATATTTCACATCCTAATATAATTGTCTATCTTATTTCCTTTACGAGTTACATTAAGGAGATATGGATTAAAAGAAACCTCAGAAGGTTCCAAGACACAAGTAGAAGCCAACAAGAAGTTTTTTAGTGTCTTTATACTAAAATCAGAGAACAAATTATCTCCTTAAAATCTATTAAGAAATGCTTTCCTCATTTAGCCAGATTATGGAGAATATAACCAAGTGTGTTAATGTTGTGTGGAAAAAGAATTTCAATATACATAGCATATAAAGAAATGGAAAGAATAATATGGAGGGCTTACCTTAAGGAGACAGGCGTAGCAACGACAAAGGATACTAGGCTTGCATGCAAACCCACCTACTGTTAAGGCTAGCAATCGACAAACTAGTGAAGGAAAGTGCCATAAGACTGCTTTAAGAACCAACGTAAATCTAGAGTCTGAGCAAGATTATATGGAAAAGAAATTAGAGATGAGACTTTGAGTATCTTCCTCGATTATATGGGTTTTATGCCCTAATTATATTATTCATCTAATGTAAGGGCATTAATAGTGGGCTGATTCTAATTTCACTTTCGACTTACTAATTAAATTATTTTTTAATTTCTCAAAAAAAATATGTTTCAAAATAAACTTTACAGCCTGTTATCTCTGAAACTATTAGAAAACTAATAGCCAAATTATTCGAAGTTCCACCTTCTTCTGAGTGGGAAGCTCAAATCTTCAGTGACTTTGTGAATAATAAAGATTTCTCCTATCCATTAGTAGACACTATATGCAAGTGTATGCTTCTCTATTTTAGTATTCTTGAATATTCTTTGGTTTCATTCATTCTATATTGTATACACAAAGTGATTCAAGCTAAGGCTTAAACTTTTTTTTAAATCTTTCCTCATTCTTTTATATTGGTTTTTAACCCATACTAAGATGTTGTCCTAATTAGCTACTCGATAAAACAAATTATGCTATGTTGCATTTTATCCCATATGGTAGCTGGGAAGTTACACTAGAAGAAAAGATGATTTATAGATTCAAGCACAGTGTTGCATAAGATATAGATTTGATCACTGATTCCCTTAAGCCTATCTTTGGTTTTGAATCTCCCTCTAGCAGCTAACCAAGACACAAAGGATGATATGGGTATTAAAAAAGCTTTCTAAGCAATGTTATACCATGGAATGGTAGGAAATTTAGATTCGATAGCATTTAAGTAAGAAGAGATGGTAAACTCACCATTTTTGTTAATAGACTAGGTGGCTTTATCCTTCATTGTGGAGTTGGGCAAGTAGTTGGTATAATGGTTCAACAGTCTATCAACCCCCTGCCAGTTACTATCCAAGAATTCTGAACAATGACATTAGAAATTCAAGTTTGGATTGCACTCTAAAACTGAGTTTTGAAAGGTCTCTTCTCATAACTAGAGGACTCTGAATAGCCTAGTTATCAAACTAGAACCAAGCATCTTCATTGTTACCAATTTAAATTGTAATGCGTATATAATATATCTTTCCTAAGCATTTGAATGAAAGGCCAAGAATGAAGTTTCTTTTTACCCATTTGCTAGAAGCTAGAATCCTTCAAGTAATATTCGTTAGACCATTTGCTCCAAAGTGCATCTTTATCATTAAAAAGCTTCCATATTTTCTTAGCCACTAGCTTCGTCTAGATCAACTATAGTAAGACAAATATTAGTCCCCCCTCTTGCTTTTTCCAGCAAAGTTGTTCCTATTTGATTTTGGCTCTCTTAGGATTCTCAACCTTTCTAGACCAAAGGAAGTTCGTAATGCATTTTCAGTCTCCTTATTGATCTTCTTGGGCTGAATAAGGTGAGAGCTCCAATGATTGTGGAGATTATTTAGCACTAAAATGATAATCTAAACCCTTCCAGCTTAAGATAGAGCTCTATTTTGCCAAGCATTTATTTTCTTCTTAAATTTCTTCAATAGCATAATGCAATCCTGAAACTTTGGCTTCTTAGAAAAGATTAGAACTCTAAGGTTTTTGAAAGGCAAGTAGTAGACATTTAACCTAAAGATGTTCTTTAGACTATCATATTAAAAACATTAGAAGAGAAGTACACCTTACTCTTTAATAAGTTAATGCAAAGTCCAATTGTTGGCCCCCCTAAATTTTTTCTTGAGAATCAAGTATGATTTGAATAAATTATGAGGTTGATGGATTATTTTGTGTAGTTAATTATTAAGTTAAAGTTAGTAGGATTTTATTGCATGGAGTGATAGAATTTAAGTGTTAATGTTGTAAGAATGTATCAAGGGCAAATTGGGCATGACATTTATGGGTATAAGACATAAGGCTTATATTGGAGGGGCAAGATGGACATTTGTATGATTATTAAGAGTAGAAATTAGAAGAAGAA
>JANSVB020000044.1:7031743-7043259 GCA_025504935.2 Erythroxylum haughtii
AGACATTTTTTCAGAGGTGAATGATAGGTTATGAATGGAATTTATCATGTCTATTCCTCTTGGCTTCCTACCATCTTAAGTCTCAATGATGAAATTCATGCATATTTTCCTGTGTTTTATAAAGTATGTTTGGAGCTGGGTTCATAACAATCACTCACTATGTTTGCCTTGGCATGCTAACTTACTTCTTTTGTGAAAATCAAAGCCTTGTGCAAAACCTTTTAGAATCATGTATAATGGATAAATAATATGATGGGCAATGGCATTAAACTTTTCTGATATACTCTATTATCTCCTTTCTACTTGAGGAGTCCAGACTATAGTTAGCATATTACACTCCAAAGTTCTATGGAGGATGATTTTGGATATACCTAGATGATGGAACTGCTCTACTAGGTTATGCGGAATTATTTATCAAATGACCATTTTCTTGTGTGTTTGCTTTCCAGATTCTTTTCCTTTTTCTCAGATAGCTATGAGTAGAGCAATCTGATGATATACATGCTGCCTTGGCCTTGATGTATGGATATGCTGCAAGATATGCTCCATCAACTGTTACTGAAGCCAGAATTGATGCCATAGATAGATAAGGGATGGGTTAAGTGTGGGTTTTTTATTTTTTAGGGTGCAGTTTTTATTCTGGTATGATTCAGTCCAGGCCCTTTGGTTGTAAATGAGCTAAAGTACCACTAGAGTAGAGTAGTATGTTACAAAGATCTTCCCTTTTTTTGGACTGAGCTATAATATCTTATGTTCTAACAACCTAGGACTTATGGATAATTATATGAATTTCTCACAAACCACCATATAGGTGACTTGAAGTCTTTTTGGCAAGGTTCTTTAACTTGCAAAAGAGCATTACACATTGTCAGAGTTCTTATAACCTCTAATCAGTAACCATTTTATGGCCTGACATGATTTGTTTAACTCACAAGGCATGGTTTTCAGTTCTTATCGTGAAGGCATATAGAAACAATTTTAATTTGTTCCGTACAAATGTATTTACTACTTTCAATTAAAAAACCACTTCTAGTTATTACTACTCATTTCCAGTTTTAATTCTACATCATATCTTCACTAACAGTAAAGCCAATATCGTTTTTGCTGCTTACAGTTAAAATGTTTTACCTATTGTTGAAAGCTACCCAGAAGAAGCACAGATTCCTTCAAATAACAATTATGAGACAATGTTTTATTGAACATCCCTGATAAGGCTTAGTAGTTTTGATCATCCCTGTGAGAAGTAAGTACTTGTTTCTCATAAATTTATGACAATTGTGTGTCACAGGCTTCAATCCCAACCAACAGTGATTCTAATCCAGACTTGAGAATAATCCTTCATTCCAATAGGTTCAAGCTCTTAATTTTCAGTTCAATTTTGTTAAACAGATCCTAACACTGCAGTGACTTTACTGTTATCGATTCTTCACTGGTCGTTGTTAGCATTATCTACCCCAAACAAGTGAACAACCCCAAGTATCAAAACATGTTCATCAAATCATGACCACTAAATGCATGTATAGTTTCTATGGTAAAGGAAGAACCTAATCGAGACACCCAACCTCCACATGTCAGTTTAGGGATGTAAAAATAGGCAAAGCTTAGAACTCTGCCGCCCACATGATTAAAGTTGCAAACAGTAACACGAGTAGGCAGAGGCAAGAACAGAAGTGATTGAAAAACAACAACGAAATTAAACAAAATGAAGTCTAACCTAACAGAGACGGACGATGGTAACAGAGACGGACGATGGTTGGCGAAGACCGGATCTCCTTCGACAGATTCCAAATCTGGCGAAACAGACGCAAAAGGAAACATGTATATATGCGTTAGAAGGGAAAAGATTCATATAAGGGGGAAGAGAAGAGAAGCATAACAACAGAAACACAAAGCTTACCGTGCGTTTGGAGACGAAGCTGCAGACGAAAACGCAGACTGGAAGGAAGGGAAGACAAAGACGAAGGAACCAGCGTTTTAGGTTTCAGACGTTAAAAAATCAGGGCAGTTTCGTCATTTCCAAATTCTGTCCGTTGGCCAATTTTTTGTGTACCACAGGTTTGAATCGGACAAGATTATTGTGTCCATGTCTAGGTTGGGCAGGACAAACACCATACACAGACATTAACCAAACACGCTGATGGATAGGACTTTAGCGTCATTGTCTACTGTCATCAGGGCTATGGACACTAACTAAACGCAGGGTTAATGATGTCTTGTTTTGGAAGTTGCCGTTGAATGTTATTTATGAAATTGAAATTCTGCCAACTGTAAGTAAATGCTTTTATATTTTTCAGCTGATTAGTTGTGTCTTAAGAGATATCCTTGTAACGATCACATTTTGTTGATTATGATTAAATTTACTTGCTAGCCAAGGGTTAGGAATATCCAATAGAAAATAGCTGATTCATAGTTCTTTCAACTTAAGTAATGGACAAGTTTGACCAAGTTAGTTTAAACTTAACTAGTATTAAATCTATTTGATATTACGTAACTTTGTTTCATTCAAAATTCAAGAGAAGTGATGTAAATTGTAAGTTTAAAATAGTAAGAATACGCAATCAATTAATAACTTTGGAATTTAGCTCAAAACTTTATATATTTTTCTTGAATATTTGTTATTATATGAGAATGATGAGCAATCTTTTTCTTTAATTTTTTATAATTAATTATTTCTTTAATATAATTTAATTTATAGAATTAGATGTTTTAAATTCACTACAACAAAAATAACATTTGGCTACAAAAAAATCGCCGTTAAAAGTCCCAAAATCATCGCTAATGACTTATATTCATTACAAAAAAACATCGTCAAATCCTCATAGCTGAAAACTATACGCGACATTTTTCACTAATCGTCGCTAATAGTTTTGATCTACGCTACTACGAAAATAAAGTGTAGATAAAAACTATTAGCGACATATTGGAAAATTATTTTCCATACTTTTGGCTACGATTTCTTTTCATAGCTAAAAAATATCGGCTACATTTTCTGAGATGTAGCCAAAAGCTTTTAGCTACGTATCAAAAATTGTAGCCAAATGGTTTTAGCTATGTTTCCATAAACTTAGCCAAACGTTTTTAGCTATGTTTTTGAAAACGTAGGCACAATTGCTACGTTATGTAAAATGTAGTCCAATTTTTAATATACATTTTAAAGAAATGCTATACCATGTTAATTATAATTATTTGTGACATTTTAAATCCATATTATTATATAATATTTAGATTTTTGTTAATTTATTATAAAAAATATTATAAAAATAATTGATAATTTGAAGCATTATATATAAAACTAAAATATCATTAAATTTGTACGCGTACAAGATTTTAGTTACAACTTAAAAAATACTTATATATAAAATAATAAATACAGAGATTAGTTTACAAGATATAATACAAATCACTCAGCCTCATTTTCATCTTCAATGCTTACATAATCCAGGCCAATTATTTTTTTAAGGTACTTTTCATGCTTGCCAACTTTTTGTTCAATATGTTCTAATAGGAACGCCACAATTGGGATAGACCAAACACCATCTAGTTTTGGTTGTTTAGGGAGATGAATTGAATAGCTATTCAGACTTTTCAGTCACCATACGCTTGTACGATGTAGAATTTGTCAGGATGCTAGAGTATCTAGACTTGCGAATAGACTTCCCATTTGGGATGTCCTCCTGATAGTTTTGGGATACCACCAGTGATGACGATAATTATGACCCGAGCACATCCAAGGCTTCATCGCTATGACACCTGGCGCTCTGCTATATATATAGAGTCTTGAGCCACATCTTGAGCGACTAAAGGGATAGTCATAGCGTGGTGGGGAACCTGGATGTATATTATTTATAGAGCATGAGTGAAAGGACGTCGATCCACCTAAGGAATATGCTTGCCTAATTTATTAAGCACCAAAGTGAAGAAAGGAAGGTCGACATGATGTATGTTGGGCCTTATGTGACAAGACTAGCATGAAAGATAGGGATCGTTGATTGATTACCACAGAGGTGATAGGTTGGGACCATGGCAGTATTGAACTTGGACATAATGAAGTGCATGCACATGGACAGTCAACATCAGGGTCCCACAAAAGACATTTATAAACTTATTAGATAGCTTAATGAGGTAACAACATTGAGAGTAGTTAGGAAGGGGCAATAAACTGTGAAGCAGCCACCATAACCACATTTACCACCACCTGAGATGGGAGAACTAGTACTTGTATAAGATAGTCCGAGAGAACCTAGGGCTAGGATACCACTTCCAGACTAGCTGAAGATGTCTGGGCTGGAGAGATAGGTGGCATAAATTTTGGGTAATTAAAAGACTCTCCAACTATAAGAGGTGGAATTTGTGGAGCAGGTAGGAAGGCTCGAGACCTTGGTTAAGCGTATAGGAAGGCTTGAGACCACTGATAGATGGATGGGAGAGTTATTATTATTGATGGTGAGCCATCAGGGCATCGATTTCCAGCCTCCATCATCTAGCAAGGATACTTCACAATAGTTATTCCCCCTGCTCAAGATCATCGACCCAAAGACTCCATCGTTGGACAGAACTGAGTCACACCACGAGGGAGATGTTTAAATTTTATATCTTTTCTTTTTATCTTTAATTGTGTATACTTCTTATTTTCTTTCTTTATGTCTAAACATTAGTATTTATGTTATTTCTATTTTTAATTATTTGTGTCATTTTTATTTTCTTTTATTATTTTTCTTTATATTTTGCAAGGATGTTAGTATCTCATATCTAATGGATACTCCCAAAATCATGAAAATTAAACCCTAAAAGTCCTTGTTAATTAAGGAAGTACCAAACTCCACTTTCTTACTTTTTATTTTCATGCTTATATTGTGTATATTGGAGACAATGTATAATTTTAAGTGTGGGGAAGGGGATTATGATTTTCTCAAATTTGTTATAATCATTGTTATTAAATTTTATTGATTGAGACCTTGAATTGGTTGAAATTTGTCCGTAAATAATTTATTTCTTTATTGATTATTGATTTGAATTAGTATGTAAAAGAAAGATAGTTAGAATAAACTTGCATTTGTAAGTCATATTGTTAGTAATCATTGAGATAATAAATTTGAATGAAAATTTCATATTATTTACACACATTGTAACCATTTGTTAGTGAACCTTTGAGCCTAGGAGCAAAATACATGAATTTTTAAGCTCTTTTATTCTCTTATTCTTTCGTATGTGTTATCATGCATAGTTAAACAATTATAGAACATATTCTTATTATGCATATTGAGATCACATTTGTTAAATTAAAAGCATTGAAGTGATAAAGGCATTTAGATTCAACACTTGATTAAGCTATTTATTTGATTATTACCTTACTATATTTCATCCTATAGGAATGACCAAGTTGAGTCTTAACCTTTTTCATTGATTATAATCCAAATTATTAACCTTTATCCTATTTTTCTTGAAGCCTTTTTATTGTTTTGAACCTTGAAGGCTATTTACATTACTTAAGTGTTTGAAGCATGAAATTTTGAAAGGTCCAATATTTCTTTAATTGTGGTACAAGATGAATGATTGAAAACTATATTGATTGAAAAAAAAAGTATAGTACCAGTGGATCTATAATAAAGGGATCTATATATTGTGAACAAGTTTCTTGTAATGTTTCCTTTGTAAATTTCTTTCAAATTTATCACACTTTTATTATCCCAGTCATACCTTACCTAAACCCTATTACTACCTTATAAAGACCTTTTATTTTTTTTTTAATTTACTTACATATGGTGAAGATAAGATAATATTACAAGCTTATGGCTAAGAGTTTTATTATGCACTGATTTGAGAGTTTGATACTTTTCACCCTAATCACTTAAGTGTATTTAGTGAACCTTGGAGAGGGTGTAAAGATTTTTATTTTTTTACTTCAATAAGATTATTAACATGATTATTATTAATATTGAGTTATGAAGATTAGTTTTAAGATTACTTTAGTCGACTTGTATGTCAATTTGATTAATATGGCATAATGATTTAGAATATGGATAGAAAGGTTGGGATTAAAAAGGATGGATGTTGTAAAATTAATAATTTAGATTATGATTTGCTTGAGGAAAAGCAAAGTTTAAGTGTGGGGATGTTTGATAGACGCATATTTGACTATAATTATACACCTATATTTGATATATTTTTGCTTGATATTGTATAGCTTTGTTATAGGTTATATTTGCCTTTATGGATCAAAAAGAGAATAATTCGGACAAAAATGTGGCATGGAATAAATATTTGAAGCAATTAAGGACCTACACTACTGTGTATAGTGACTGTGTTATTCTATGTAAAAATGTGAAGATATAAAAATTTTAGTTTTGGTCGTGTGGAGATACACACTTGTGTATTTTGATATACATGACCGTATATGTTGCTCGTGTAAGTCTCTGTGCCTGTGTGAAATCGTAAATTTAAGCATTTTTAATTATACACTATCTCTCATATACCCTTATAAGTGACCGTGTATATCTTAGAAACCTGAAATTTTATTATAAAAGGATGTAGCAGAGGCAAACAAAGGAGATTCAAATTATTAATTAGTTTTAAAATGTAAGACACCTAAAGAGGTGATGATTTTGATCAAAGGACGAGGAAAGCATGAAGAATACATCAAGAGATCTAGTAGATAGCTACATCAAATCTAAACTTGCAAGAAGATTCAATAGAAGAGAAAGGGAGATTTAGAATTATGATTTCTTTATTTTTTATTAATTTTTTGCATGTTTATTGTTATATTGTTTTATATGATTAGTAACTATATATGATTAGTAACTAAATCTGTTTAGTGTTTAGGGGTGATGAACCCAAGTTTGAGATAACAATATGTTTTAATTTTTTATTTATTGCAATTATATTGATTAATTTATTATGATTCAATTATACGCTTTATTCTTGTTCTAATATATCTAGAATATTAGTGCATGATTTGATTGCATATGATTGAGATTAAGAAATCCTCTTCTATGAATATATTTACCATAATTGGAAGGAGTTACATGTGAACCTAGAGATAAGTCAACATAAATCCTCTAGATTAAGGTCAAACCTAATAGCGGAATTTGTAAATCAATAATACAATCTTAGGGGTTTTAACTAGCAAGATTTATGTTAATCAATTGATGGATTAGTTGGTAATAGTCTCGAGAGAGTTATTTACATAAGATAGAAATTTTCACGGTCCAATAATCAATAATATGATTGCATAATAAAAGGTTAATAATTCAAGGATTCTTATGGGGATTCATCACTTAGACACTACTATTTGATATTGATTTTTCTTCGCGTTTTACTTATCTTGAGCTCAAAATTGTTTAATCTTAATTTAGTTCATTTGTTTCGCTTTTTTTAATTAAAATCCAAAAATCCAATTCTTCGGCTAGATGATAGAAAAAGGGTTATCACTAGTATTTAGTGTTTTCGTGGAATTGGCATATACTTACTTGTTCTAGCTATAGCTACGTCTTACACTTGTGATAAAATTAATATTGACCTTTACCCTAGGTTAATCAGGTTACTCTTTCTAATTTTTATAATCTTCTTTAGTGTTCACCTACAAGGTATCTCAGGATCGTTATTATTCCCTTTAGACTCTCCATATTTGACTACTTTCCTCTTATATATAAAATAAAAGTTAAAATCTCTAAGTAAACAAATCATTTTCTTTTTTAAGATGGAAAATTAGGAGTTGTTAGATCATTTTTAAATGTCATCCACATTCATTAGATTAAACACTTACTCCTTTCCTCTAGAGTAATTAAAACTATTGAAAAAAGATGAGGAATTTTCTTTTGATTGGAAACTCTAATGATCACTTCAACTATAAACTTCGATGGGATGACGTTCATAAGCCTAAGATAAAAGGCATCCTAGCATCAAGACTTTTATATTTTGAAAAAAATTCTCCTTACTGAAAGGATTGAACTACTTTTCAATGATAAAGAATTAACCTTATTTAATTAAATTCACATGTATAAGATAAAAGGTAACAGCTGTTGGAATCTCAAGATCAATAAGAGTTTATCTCAGACTTGGAGAATAATTTTCAAGTTAAGAAGTTAGGTAAGACATGTCTTCATATACCAAATAAGAAATATATAAAACAATCATCTTTGGAATGATAAATTGCATCCTCTCAGCATTCTATCTAATCTCCTTCCTTAAAGAATCAACTATAGATCTTTCATTCCTAGTAATTCAAAGTTGTCTATCATTTTTGCAAATAGAAATTGGATTTAGACCTTATGAAATAAACAAACACTTATTGTGATAAAAGATAATATGAAACCTTCTGTTACTCATCTTGACTAAGTTAATAAAATCCTTTGTTCTATTCATTCATCAAGGAACTTCACTGGTCCCTCAACCTAGAATTTCTTTCTTTCTTATTATCACCATTTACTTTGTTATTCTTTATTATGTTTTAAGCAACATATCTAAAAGATAAGCTTAATTCTTTGGTTAGCTTTTTAATATATTCCCAAAACCATAAATAGACTACCTTATGTCTCTTTTAAAACTTGTGCTCTTTGTAAAAGTAATCCTAAATTTCATAATCATCTTTTGTTAGGATGATCTTACACCTTTTTTATATGGTATAAAAATATATTTCCTTGTAACAGTAGTTGGCAATCTTGGAGCTAAAACAAAACCATTGAATGGGTGTGAAGCTTACAATCAGGTCCATATATAGAGGTTACTTAAAGGAAGTTAACATTCTTTTTTTTATTATTTATAGTATTTAAAAGGAAAGGAGCACTAAAATCTTCAAATCAATTTCAAAGTATTTTTAAAAGATATTAAAAGCATTATTTTCATAATAAGTGATAAGTGCTTAATTGATTATATATTTATTTATTAATGCTTAGTGATTAACGTTTATGTTGCATCTAATATATTTATTTTGATTCATACTTTGGTTTAGGTACAAGTTGTAGGCAAAAGACATAAATAAGCTAAACTCATATCCTTGGTACAGTTCTATAGATGTTCGGTCTTATTTGCCTTTGTGGAGCAAAACAGAGGTGAGTTAGAGTGAAAATAGGATAAAGAATTGGAGAATTAAAGTTAATTTGTCACTTACACACCCATAAATGTAACTTACACAGCAGTGTATGGTATCATGTATGTCACTGAAAATGTGTAAAAACTTGAAGATGTTGTTTCAGTTATGTTTGTGACCTACACACTTACGCAAAGACCTACACATCCATGTAAGTGAGATACATGTTCATGGTATCTTATTTATCTATCCAACTATGAATATGTAACTCCACAATTTCTAGAAAATTGGCATATATGGTCACTTACGCCCTTGTGTAGTTAATCATATATAATTAGACAACCCTAATTTTACAATATAGAAGGGCAATTGAGAGACCAATCAAGTAATGTATAGATTAGAGACATAAAAGAAGCAGATTCCTTTCCTTTTGTAAGATATGAGTAGTTAATCTTCCTCTTTACAATTGAATGGGATATCAAGGTTGGTATATATATTAAAGCATTGATCAATCTTAGTGGTGTTGTTGTAACATCCCGTTACCCACTTTAAGGCTAAAATAGTAAATGTGAGAGATTACTGAGAAATTTGGAAAAAAAAAACACATCTCATGCTCATGCATCACACAAGATGCACATACACATGAATATCAAATTTTTGCACATAAAGATAATTGTACATGCATTCATTGACAATTTACAGGTATAATTGGTTATAAATGTGAGTATATTGGGAAAATGTGATTTATTTATGTTAAAAAAATTGTTTTGGGGACTGTATAAATTGATTTAGAATTTTTGAAAATTTTTGGAGAAATTCTTGGAAATTGTTGGATATTTTAGCTAGGAAAATTGCCAAGTGGAGAAAACAATTGTTAAATGGCAGTAGCAATTACTGTCCAATGGCAATGGAAATTTTTGAAAAATGACTTAAGGAATTATTGACAAGTGCCATTGAAAATTGGGAGAAAATTAGAATAAAAATTGGACTTAGGATATAAGAAGTGGACAAGTGGCAAGTGACTTATGGCCTTAAGTCCACTACTTTTTTTAATTAAAAGCCTTTTCCCCTTCTTGGTTGTCATTCATGATGCTTTCATGTGTGAAGACCAAGATATTTTGTTCTCTTCCTCATTTTCATAGCTTCTCTCCTCCTTCTTCTTCGATGGTTTCTTCTTCTTGTCATTTTGTTGCCAATCTCCACCCAAAATAAATCTAGCTCTCTCATATCTTAGTTGCTCTCTTCCCTTCTCACCATAAACCCTAACCTTTCAAGCTCAAGATGATGATGATCGTGAGATGGTGAAGAAGTTAGGGATTTTGAGTTTCTTGAAGATTTGAAGAATTGGAAGCTAAATTAGGTAAGAATTTTGTCTAATATCATGGATTTTTAGTTAAAGGAAGCATTTATGATGCTATTTGAAATGAATTACATGGCATTGTGTTTTGGATGTATGGGTGTGACTTTCTTGTTTTTATTGATGATGAATGATGTAGATTGTGATGTATGTGAATTAGAGATGGTTTGGTAGTTAGAGTTTGAATTTAATGATGTTTAGATGAGTGTATAAAAGTATGATGATTGAGTGCATGTTGATGCTATGTTGTAGGTTAATGTTCAAGTAGAGGTTTTGAAATAGTTGTGGTCGATATATTGAGTGAATTGAGTAGTTATTTGGTGAGGAAATGTTATGGAAGAGGTAGAAGAAGAGTTAGGTAGCAACTCGCTAGTGCAAGTGGCCAATTTCCCCAATCCAACCCTTTTGTTGTTCTTTTGCTTATAACTTTTTCATCCGACCTCCGATTGACTTAATTTTTGAAGCGTCGGATTCCTAAGACATTTAGCTATGTCTCCATGAGAATTTGTGATTTTTTAGATTAAATTGAAATTGATGGATTGAATCAAAGTAAAAGGATCGATCGAATTGGTTATTTTTCTCGACATACTTCAGTGTTTGGCAATATCTGGACCTATAGAAATCCAAATTGAGTAATTTTGGTATCTATGGATTCCTAAAACTTAGGGGAACTTTTCTGTTGAAGAAAGATTGCCTAGGTCACCTTATGTTGACTGTCTCATTGATTGCAAACAGTAGACTCGAAAGTGTGTGTTTTAGAAAAAATTGGAATAAGTTTATAAGCAATAAATTGCGAGTTTAATGGTTTTAGTGAGGCTTAAACCTAGGAATACATGAGTTTTGATATGGGAATGGTTTTGTGATGAAATTTGTGGAATGATACCTGGGATTGTCACAAACATGCATTGTACACATTTCAATTCCTACATGTGCATTATTATACACTTCTGATTGTACAATTTGTGATATATGTGTATCTTAATTGTTATAGAGGAGCAACTAGAACATCAACCCAAGACGTTGCCGGGACTTCCAGGCACTAGCTTCGGAAGCAGTTGGTGAGTAACTTAGACGGTTTCTCTCAATTATTGTTTGCTTATGCTTATGTATATATATTGAATAATGGTGGATGGT
>JANSVB020000044.1:7135888-7150270 GCA_025504935.2 Erythroxylum haughtii
GGCATATGTAATGCACCCAAAAATCCTGAGATGTCCAACACCTGGTTTGTTTCCACTCCACGCTTCATTAGGTGTCATAAATTTGATGCTTTTTATTGGACACCGATTCAGCAAATAGACTACACATATAACAACTTCAGCCCATAAATTCTTGGGTAGGTGCTTTTCTTTCAACATGCTCCTCGCCATATCAAGAATTGTGCGGTTCTTTCTTTCTGTCACACCATTTTGTTGAGGTGTATATCTTGCTGTTAGCTGATGAATGACTCCATACTTCTTACAAAAATTCTCGAACAATTTTGAAGTGTACTTGCCTCTTCTATCAGATATGAGTATCTTTAGATACTGTTTACTTTATTTTTCGACCATTGCTTTGAACTCTTTGAACTTATCAAGAGCTTCTGATTTTTCTTTCAAAATATACACCCAACATTTTCTACTAAAATCATCAATAAAAGTTAAATAGTACCTATTTCTTCCAGCTGATGGCACGTCAAATGGACCAACAATATCTATGTGGACAATCTCTAGCGGCCTTCTAGCTCTCCATGATTTTCCAGTTTCAAACTGTTGTCTGTGTTGCTTTCCTTTGATGCAGGCTTTACACAACTGCTTTGGTTGATCAACTTCTGGTAATCCATTCATCATCTTTTACTTTAATAATAATTTTAGTCCGGTAAAACTGAGATGACCGAACCTCAAATGCCACAACCAAGATTCATCTTCGATGACTGACTTCATGCAATTTATCAGCTCATTTTGTACATCAAGTGTGAAAAGACGATTCTTTGTCATCTTTATTCTTACTATCGATTCTCCCTTATAGTTCCAGATGGTGAGATATCCATTTTCTAATAATATAACATATTTTTTTTCTAAGAGTTGATCGAGGTTAATGATGTTGCTTTTCAAAGTAGGCACATAATAGATATCAGTAATATATGTTTTTTCTCCATTTTTCAAGGTAATTAAAATTTTACCTTTGCCTTTGATCGGAATCTTTGTTGAATTATCGAATGTAACTTCACCACAAACTATCTCATCCATGTTTGTGAACAACTCTTTCTGACCACACATATGGTTGTTGGCACCAATGTCCAGATACCAAACATTATTATTGCTTTGCTCATTGACTGGTAAAGAGAGAAGTATAACATCATTATCTTTCTTATCTTCTGTTGCTGCAAATTGACTTCTTTCTTGCACCTCAGGATTCGATCTGCATTTGTAACTAAAATGACCATATTTATTGCAATTATAACATTGCACTTAAGATTTATCTTTTCTTTGTTGAAATTTTCCTTGTCCTCTATCTCTATAACATCTTTCGCGACCATATGTTAGATTTCCTTCATTTGTATTTTCTCTTTCAAAAAATTGTCTACCACGTCCACGTCCGCATCGGTTGCTCCATCAACCACGTCCCATTTGGTAGCCACCTCTGTAACTACCTTGACTTCTTTTGTCCTGTCTTTGGCTACTGCTTGCTTGATTTTCACCAACCGATAATTTGCTTTGCAAAACTTTCTCCAAGTTACCAGTATTATCATTTCGGTTCATTCTTTGCTCATGTGCTTGAATAGAACCAACAAGTTCATCAATCGAAAGTTCTGACAAATCTTTCGATTTTTTAATTGTGACGACAACGTAATCAAATTTGCGTGTAAGTGAACGCAAAAGCTTTTCCATTACACGAACATCATCTAGAGTTTCACCGTTTCTTTTCATTTCATTAGCCACCGTTTTCAAACGAGTGATATAATCACCAATATTTTCTGAGCTTTGCATTTTTAGCATCTCGAATTCAGCTCTGAATGACTGAAAACGTACCTTTTTGGCTTTTTTGACTCCTTGGAAAGATTTCTGCAGAATCTCCCATGCTTCTTTTGAAGTCTTTGCATCTGAAATTTTTTCAAAAGTGGGTTCATCAATACCTTGAAAAATAAAGAACAACGTCTTCTTATCTTTTTTTCGATTTTCTTTCAACGTCTTTTTCTCAGCATTTGACAAGACTGCTTCAACAGCTGCATCTACAGGCTCAGTATATCCATCATCAATAATATCCCATAAATCATGAGAACCAAGCATCACTCTCATTTGGATGCTCCAATTCCCATAATTTGTCTTTGTTAATTTCGGAACTTGAGGTTGGATCAAGTTGACCATTGCTTAACCAATTCACGAACAAACAAACCCGGCTTTGATACCACTTGTTGGAAGCTTGACGAGCTCCAAATAAATTCTACAAGATTTTTCTTTTTTGCAAGAACTATGGCTCTTTTTTTTCTGCTCACGTTTCTCTCACTTTTTTTAATATAATATACTGCTACACTCTCTTTTATTCACCTTAGGAACTCAAAGTACAAAAGTGGATTAGCTTTTATATAAAGGCATGCTTAAATTGACGTTAGGAGGGGGAGTAATAAATGATAGAACATGTGTTTTAAACACAAAGGTTGACAAATCAAACTTTACTACTCCTACAACTCTTAGCTAATAAACAATTATTTGGAGCCATATATTTGGAGCTACACACGTTAAAAAAAAAAAGGAGAATTTGATTTCCAACATATATAAGGATACTGTGTATCAGAAAGTATCAAAACTGTGATCCTATTTAAGTTTTAAGTTACACAAGGAAGATTATTTAGCATAGGTCCCTAAGAGGCAAACCTTGAGAGTTAAATTCTTTTAAGAACGAAGGGCTTTCGACTAGCATGCTTGAGGTCTTAAGCTACAATCATCTTTATCTATTTTAGAGCTCTTTTGAGGTTTGCTCTATCATATTGTCAGTGGTTTCCTATTATCCTTGTAACCCTAGACCTAGGGTTCCTAAGTGGCTTTTGTAGAATAATACGTAACTTTGGAGTTTTCCTCTAAACTCATCTCGTTAAGGCTAAACTAGGGTTACACACATCTCTAGTTAGGCAATCACTATCAAAATATTCATCCACCCAATATTCACAGTCTAAATTACACATAGATATATCTACATCTCAGACAAAATGTTCTGACATGTTTAACGTATATCTCATGTCCATCGAGGTGGACAGAGTGGATTAGAGGACCACTAAGAGTAATCATCATTATTGGCTCAAAAAAAGCTTCGGATGATTCTAGGTTTTCTTCTCCAAGCTTAAAAAAACTAGACTTTATTATTCCATCTGTTAAACTTTTCAATAATGGGAAAATGGTAGTATAAAACGGAGCGCTAATAAAGAGCATGAAATTCTTTCTCATAGTTTGTTATCCACTCCAGAAGCATCAAGTTTTTCAATTATTGTGATAGCGATTGTTGTAGAATCTGAATTATTGTTCTCCATTGTATAATGTTTTGAACTTCATCAACTTTTTAGCTTATATATTTTTTTTTATCAAAATGATACCACTTTTCTGTATGGAGATTTGTTTAGCTCATCAGGCTGCTGGGGCCTGGATTAATTTAAAGGTACAAGTATGGGGAGGGGGGAAAAAGAAAAACTGCAGAAGATAAAGACAAGAACTTTGGTGAAAGACATATGCCGTGACAAGCCTTGCTTCTTGATTGGTGTTTCTATCTGACAAAGCTTTGCTCTAAGTGGGAAAAACCTAATCAGAAAGTGTTCAAAAGATTGACCGATGGCAAGAGCATTATTTCCCCTTTTCAAATCCAAATCTTCCTTATCCCATTATGCTTCTGCGCTTAGATTTTCAGCATCATCTCGGCCTCAGTTTGAGGTTATTACTTCCTCTCTCTCTCTCTCTTTTTTTTTTTTGAATTAGTGAACTTTTGGTCTCTTATTGGCTATGATAGAGATTAAGTAATCCCTTTAAGTACCCATTAATTGGAATTTTTGGTGGAGAAACTGATCAGGTGATCAACCAGAACATTAATGTTCACATTGGTTTTTGTATTTGAATTGAGACGAGCATTGTTCGAGTATCGGGTGGAGTGTACCTATTTTCTTGCTGCAATGTCGATTAATTTAAGTTTGTTGCTTCCGTCTCCAAATGGATTTTCAATTGATTGTTTGTCATTATTGCTAGTTACTGTCCGCTCACCAGGAAGGTTTTAGTTTAGTAGAATCCTAAGACTTTCTGATATTTAGTTTCTCTGGAACAGATTGAAAAGTAGGAGCTTTAAAAAAAGGCCAAATTGCTAATATACTTGGAAAATTATATTCTGTGTTCTTAACAGAATTGTCTTCAATTGTTTATTCTGTCTTGTAGAGATGTGCTGTCGTTAAACTTGATGTTGTACTAATAACTCCTGAGGTTTCCTTAGTCCGACTCCCCCAATTTGTCACTTCCTCTCTAATCCTTTTAGTTTCAGGGGAGGGGAGGAGGAATGAGGGTTGAACATCTACCACTAGCTCTGTGGGCACTTGGCCTTTTGGTACTGCTTATGGCCATTCTGAAGTTAACAGGATCATCATAGTGTGAAGTTAATGTATGTCAAAGTTGTACTGTTTTCATGTCGTTTTAATTTGTAGAATCCTCAGACTTGAACATTATATTGAACGAAATTCATGATGTTTCACTGCTATAAACACACTTTTGAGTCCTCATTATCGTTTTTTGGTAGCTTATGTGTGCGCTCGATGCAATTTGCAGTTCATTTCTGCAAATTTCATACTAAACAGTGATTGATATGTTACAGAGTGTTGGATTCATTGGGCTTGGAAATATGGGATCCAGAATGGCTAGAAACCTTATTAAATCAGGATTCAGAGTTACTGTTCATGACATGTAAGGCTTGGGTATTATTGCATTGTTTATATTTGGGTTCCTAAAAGCTTCACATCCTTTGTATAAATATAAAATTGCGTCTTAGTCTTTTGTGGTTTCATTATGAATGTAAACATATGGAGAGAGAAGATTTCTTAGAGTTGTTAAATGAAACTCTATCTTTTTGTAGTTTCAGTTTTATAATCTTATTTACGGAGAATGCAGAATGCAAATCCATACTTGGAATCAAATAGGTAAATTTGGTTTTAATTCAGAAACTCTTATGCCGTCAACATGTTTCTGGAAATGGGAATCACAACAAAAGAAACACCATTTGAAGTTGCAGAAGCAAGTGATGTTGTAATTACAATGTTGCCTTCATCATCTCATGTGAGTATTATGTGTCAATTTCACCTTCTTTTCGATGTTAAGGATCTATACAGTTTCTTGAGTTGTTCTCTCTGTTAGTCTTCAAAATTATATTAACTTTTAAAAGTTCTTGCTTAATTCCTCCACTATATAACAATGAATTCTTTGATGTGTAACAATGAATGTTCTCTCTGTAAGTACGGAGAATCAATACTTTTACTGAACAAGGAATCTAATTGGTGTTCACATATTCTGAGAACTGTTACAAGCCATTTATGAGACGCTGTGGATATTTCTAGCATTCTAAATTGTTGAGCATCTATAGCATTTTATGCTCTAGACTCCTCTCATAACGCCATTTCTTTCTTGTGTTGTAAATGGAAAAGGTTAACTAAAGGTAAAACATTCTTATAATTTGTTCCAGCGCAGATCTGAAGCTTAAACCGTATTTTCAAGAGGACTTGAATGCTTTAGAAGTTTATCATTTCATTTCAGAAGTTTTCTTGTAAGGCTTCCAATTTAGTTTTGAAATTTTCTTTCCAATGAACTTATCTAGCTAACTACATAGGTATTGGATGTCTACACTGGACCAAATGGCTTGCTTCATGGTGGAAATTTTCTGAGGCCGCTTTTGTTAGTAGACTCATCTACTATTGATCCCCAAACATCAAGAAAGCTTTCTTTAGCTGTATCTAATTGTGTTCTAAAAGAAAAGAAAGGTATCTCTTTGAGATTTAAAGTTCTGACGTTTGTGTTGTCAAGTAGAGTTCTCAGCTTTATATCAAACATGTTTACTCAACATTTTGTGTGGTTTACCCATTAATGCATCAGTGTTTGGCTGATCTTTAATTCCTTCTGCAATTCTTTATGTTTACTAGGTGTATCTTTAGGTAGTGAAATACATAAAAAGCATCATCCAGTAAAGAGGAACATTCGGTTGCTACTTCTATTTAACATTAGCATCTGATCAGCATGATTTTCAGTTGTTTATTCACTAAACTTTTGTTATTGTTCTTTTTACTGGATTCTTTGATGCGATACAATTGAACCCTGCTCTCCTGTTTCTTTCTTCAGGATGTTAAACGTTATTTTCTCTTTACCATTAAAGTGACACAGATCTGCTAAAATAAATGTAGACAGAAGTTATTAAGGGATTTCATATTGATCTCAAATCAACTTTGTAATATCTTAGTTATTTTATAATAGAAGAACTTGGTGGCAAGTTGTAAATCCATTGCTTTTCTCCTCTTTTTATTCAATGGGAAATTTTAAGTTTGTTTTTTCTCATACATGACATTCCAATCGATGATATAGTAATATATGAAAGCCTCCATGTGTGCACGTGTCTGAATTTTTTTGCTAGAAAGTTTAGTGCTTCCTGTCTCACAGATTATTGGAAGGAACCTGTCATGTTGGATGCTCCGGTTTCTGGAGGGGTTCTTGCTGCAGAAGCCGGTACTCTGAGTTTCATGGTATTTTTTCCCCCTTTCACCTCTTTCAAAATTGAACTGAACTCTTTGATGCCCATATAAACGGTTTTTACTGAAGGCATCTTATTACCACATGGCTTGGGCATGATAACCATCTACATATGCTGTCCATCTAATGCATATTTGAAGAATGTTTATTGTAGCAAAGGTGGACAATCTGTTAACTAACATTTTTCTTTTAATAACTGAGGTCATAAAAGTAGATTGTATGTCATCCAGGTTGGCGGTTCTGAGGATGCCTATCTGGCTGCCAAACCCTTGCTTCTCTCAATGGGCAAAAGGGTAGTTTATTGTGGTGGAGCAGGAACAGGTTCAGTAAGTTCTCACAAACTCTGTGAAATAGAGTGACATATTTTCCATCTATCAAGTACTTCACTTATTAACTTGTGCTCCCTTATTTTATTGTTAAAATTTAGTTCGTAGTTTTGTTAATTGCTTAAAGCCTGACTTGATATATTCTAAAACAGCAGATAATGTTTTTATTCATCCACTAGGCAGCAAAAATTTGCAACAATTTGGCAATGGCTGTGAGCATGGCTGCGGTTTCAGAAGCTCTTACCCTTGGCCAATCTCTTGGAATTGATGCCAGTACCCTAACAAGCGTTTTTAACTCTTCAAGTGCTCGGTGTTGGAGTAGGTATGTATTTTTCAATCTAATATGCTATTAACTTTCACTTAATTAACTTACGGAGTATCATCCTTTTGAATTTGAAATTTAATTCAAACTAGTCCACAATAAGAACTGCTACGTTTTACTAAGAACTGAAATGAGGCCGTGCTAGAAAATAGAAGAAAAGTGATAAACTGTTTTTTCAATTCAAGCTGATCTAGAAACCTTTAAATGAGGACAGACAAAAAAGTCTTTTCCATTGGCATTTTATATCATCAGATAGCAGTTTTTGGTGTTATGGGAAACAAATTGATGCACTGATATGAGTTTTTCCATTGTTGATATAGTCATGTTTTGGTGATTTTTCTCTTGAAACTGTTTATTGAGTGTTACCAAAATGGCAGTGATACATACAATCCAGTGCCTGGAGTGATGGAAGGTGTGCCTGCTTCAAGGAATTATGAACGTGGATTTGCATCTAAGCTCATGGTTTGTAATTCAACCCAACTTTTGTAGTCACTTAGTGTTGCTTGAGGAAATTTCTTCTCTTTGGTTCTCTATTTCACGTAGTATTTGTGCATAACCTCGATAAATCGAGAATGTCATTTCTGTTATGTGATTTTTTTGAACAACCACATCTTTTGTTAATCATCCAAGTTTACTGAACAGTTCTTGTAGTTGTTTACCAGTCCTATCTCCTTTTGTTCTTCCTCCGTTTCTCTTTTTTCATATATGGGCCTGACCATAAGCACGGTTGAATGTGCACTTTCTTTGATTCAGGCTAAAGACTTGAACCTTGCTGTGGCATCAGCAAAAGAGGTCGGTATAAGATGTCCTCTGACATCCCAAGCCCAAGAGATGTAAGTTTTCTGTTTCGTTGATTAAATACCCCTCAGGCAAGTCAGTCCTCTGACATCCAAGTTCTCTCAATGTCAACCATCCCAAAATAAGTGACCTTGAATTTGGCTTATGTCATAAGAAGATAAAATATTCATCCTTGATGATTGTTAGACTCAAGACTGTAGACAAACTTGGATATATTTTACTGCAATGTAAGACTACCCAGTAATGATCTGAAATGGTTGTTGCAGTTACACAGAACTCTGCAAGGATGGTCATGAAGCCAAGGACTTCTCCTGTGTTTTCCGCCATTACTATTCTGGAAAGGACGAGCTTTAGCTTGAAATCAATGAAACTGTATACAACACGTAGGAGTGGATGCAAGAACTCCGAGGACTTTTTATTTTAAATCCAAATATATCCTCCCCTTGGAGTCGGACAATAAACTGGGTGTTTAAGACCTTCGCCAGCTACAAAGTCACATTTAATGGGATCTAGATGTTCCATGCACTGTTGATGGGGTGAGTTAAATGCCAAAAGTTAATCTCGTATTGCTTCAATAAGTTAATGTGATGTGTTTAAGAATTAAGATGCCTCGTGAGATGAAGATTGTTTACCACACTATGCACTTGAACTCGCCGCACCTGAAAAAGAAAGGATGAAAGTGAAGAATGACTTGAAAGATCCTAATACTGTTAAGCAAAATCATTTAATAATTATTGTGATAATGGAAGTTTGAGGATGTCGTGGAGATTTATACAGACACCCTCAGTGGAAGTACTGACTTATGTTTCAAATCTTATTTATTATTTAGATTCATTGTAAGAAAAAGACACATAGTTGAATTATGTTAAATCAACTTGTTCAACGATTGCTCGAATGTTTTAGAAAGCAAGCTGTGCAGATATCATGGCATCAAAGCGTTGATCTGAGGAGGAGTAATGTATGATAACACACGTTGAAATCTGTTTAGTCAGCACTTTATCCCTTACAGGTTGATCTGATGCGAGTGGGGATTAATCTAGATTTGGATGATTTAAACATGCCGTTCTTACAGTTGAGATCCTCTCAGGACACTTTGTTGGCAAACCAAAAAAAAAAAAATGCATCTCAATTGTATATATTCTCCAAATGAATCAAAGGCTTTCAATATTGCTCTTGTACATGATCGTGTGTAGGGGTAATCTTTTTTGTCCAATTCAATAAAGAAGACCAAAAAATACAGTGCACTTCTATTATGTTATCAGAGCCATATGCCTTAATTTTTTTCTCCAACACACCTTTTATTCAACGACACCACTCCAGCTTAAACTATTCCAAAACTTCACAAAACACAATCACAAACCACAATTCCAACGTATCCAGACAGCATAAACAACTCAACTACTACAACAACACAAGTTTTACCCAACACTGACCATGGCAGAATCAAATTCTCTAGTACTACCATCAATCATATTACAAATTTCATTACAACACATCTTGTCTGGAAAAATCAAGAGCAAGTAGAATTGATTGCGTCTGATTTTTACAGGTTTGGTTAGATGAGTGGGTGATTTATACAGTGACTCGAGTAGCTTCCCATGAGCAATGGGTTGAGGGAGAGCTAGTTCGATGCAGATGGATTCACTTGTGAAGGGTAAATATTGAAAACTCACAAGTTGAATAATCCCACATCATGTCCTACTTGTATATGAGCTCATTTGGATCTGGTTCAATTTCTCCCTAGGCCTCCTCATAACTCTTCATTGGTATCAAAGTAATTTCTCAATTCTCAACTCTTAGGAGAAATTAAGTAAGAGTGGTAGCTCCCTGACACTTATTTCTATTTATAGAAAAAGCATTAGGTAATTAAAGTTTAATTTAATTTATATAAAATCAACTATCTCAGGTTTGATCCATAAAGTTTCTAAAAATTTATAATTAAGTCCAACTTAATTAAAATTACTTTTTCCTTCACAAATTGCTCTTTAATGTATGACCCATTAAGTTCCTAATAATATATTGGTAGTAATTATAAATTATAATTATAATTCATAATGATTCATAATTAGAATCAAATAAACTAAAACTTCTTTTAATTTATCTTTAATTCTCCAATTAAATAATTTACAATCATATATCAAGATTGGCATCTAGCAACATGTCATGACCACCTAAATATCAGGAATGCCAAAATAGTTTGACTTAACCTATCTATGCATGGTTATGACGTATAATTTAATCCTTTCGTCATTCAATGATCTAATTGAACAGAGTATGAATATAACGTCTACTCTTTTGTATCCAATCATGTTCGTTCTTACTAATTAGTAATTGATTTATAATTGATATTTGAAAATAACTTTTTAAATATCAATTCACTCTAGCCAAAGAATGCTATAAATCGCTTCTAATTAAGAACAATAGAACATTCTCTCTAATTACTTTAAAGTGAAGAATCCTTTATTGACTTACTCAACTATCTTCATATAGTTCATACTACATCCAAATACTACCGAATGAATTATCCTAAGACAGTTCATAAGTAGCATCAAAACATAGTTATTCTCACATGAGATAACTTGATAATCTTAAGTCTAAGAATCAATTATACAACCATCATTATGAGAAAATTCACATACATGTAAGTAATATTCCATTTGGGATCCTCATAGTTGGGTTAGTTGAATGAACTTATTCTCTAATAAGTACCCACACATTAGTTTATCTCCATACTTTAATTTATGAGATAAATTACTTTCTTCATAAGAAAGAAACGTAATGTGTGCTAGTTTTACTATTTTATCAATATCCTATCTTTATGAAACTACAACTAGGAATATTTAGAAATAATACATAAATGTAAATTGAATCTCATAATTATGATCTTATCTTAATTTCAATTACACAATAATTATTTTAGGGATTTTACCTTTAGTATTAAAACATCAAATGTAATTAATGCATAAAGATAAAGAATGCCTTTATCAATTATTTTGTCACTAAACTATAGCCAATCGATTGGTTGTAGGGCATAAACTAACAATCTCCCACTTACATTAAGCGCATAATTTAAGTATCTCATACCATATCACCATATGACAATTATGCTACTGCTAAGACAATGACCTAATGAGAGAATTCTACAAGATTCTCTATAGTGCTTAACTCTTACAATTTTCATCTTAATTGTCATAATTAAGAAAATTTTGCCTAAATACATTTTTGGATCTTTTATGAGACCTTAGCTCATTTTACACGCCCAATAGCTCTAATATTCCACCGTACATAAATGTCTTAAACACTGTAAGGAACTATATCAAGTTCACTTATTGATCTAATTAATCATTTCCACTAAATGAAAAATGTATTATGGATTAATTAGCAACCGTTGCTACACTAGAAACTTTCCAATCTAAAATGATATTATTTTAAGTACAATAAACCTTAATTAGGTTTTACTTCTAAAGTAAATATCCTTATCTCCTAAAATTTAAATATTAACTCATATTTAGAATAATGAATATCTTTAATACTTTACAAGTATTTGATATCTCAAACACCAAACATTTTTAGTACATTATTTATGTACTTGAACTTAGAATAACTGAACAACTTCTAATCTATCTCTATAGATCTAATTTCCAAAATTAAGTTGTTACCTTTTTATAGCCAACAAGAGTTGTTTTTGGACAATTATGTTTTTAACAATTGAAAATTATAATTATTATTCTCTGTGAACAATATGTCTCTACATACTCCCACTAAAGAGGACAACTATACTCTGACCAACCTTCTTGTAGACATGATAAATTCACAATCATTTCCAAAACAAATTCTTTGAATTCATCATGAAAGTGACTCTTTTTTTATGTATGTAGAATGCACCACAAAATAAACATAACTCTACACAACTAATTTTATAGCAGTGGTGAGTAGGGATCGTATTTATAGAGAGTCTGTGCAAAGCAGGGTTTGGTTGGAATTAAAAGACAAAATAAAGTAAAATTGAACTAACAAAAGTAATTCAAATTAAACAGTGAGAAAATGATAAAATTGATGAATGAGTTTTGAATCTGATTCTTATATCAATGTCAGTCTACACACAATTAAACATACTTCAATGAATTGTTGTTTTCACACCTCTCTTAGAAACTATTAATTGTAGGTTAACAACAAGCTTCGTTAACCTTGGCTTTCCCTTAAGTCATGTTTAATTAAAACAAGCTCCCTTAAGTGTATTTATTTATACTACCGTGTACACATATGAAGGATGCACTTTTGACATACACATTTGGATACACGACCGAGTATCCAACCGTGTATGTCAAAAGTGCATCCTTCTTATGTGTACCCAGTAGTATAAGTAAATACACAGCCATGCATCTTCTAGGTCATCTTGAAAACTTTATTTTCTTAGCCCATCTTTATCCCAATTTGTTTCCTTCTTATTCCACAAAGACAAATGAGTTTGAAATCAAGATAAACATGTCAAGGAATGTGCTTTAACTCATTTTAACTATGAACTTCCAAATTGTGCCTAATACCAAATATGAACTAAAATGAGTATCTTAAGCATTTCACAACAATAATCATTAAGTGTAAAGAGTGAATGTATAAACAATTAAGCATAAATCCAATTCTCTCACATTTAGCTTTTGACCGTCCTCGGATAAGACAACAAAATCAAAGTCATCAAAAAAACTCTTTCATAATTTCCATATTTCCCAAGAAAAGATAGCCATAAGTAAAGAGAAATAAAATTCAAAATCATAGCAAGACTCAACATTTAATGCCTTTACTCATGATAAATCAACTATCATTTTCTTCAGAAATCCAGTAATCTCGGGGTAGACTTTGACAAACTGTGTTTAAGTATGATAGATTCATGGGTATACTCAAAACACCATTTATAATATGACATTCTACAACCTTGCATATCATTTCATTTATCTAACACTAAGATTCACATGCATAATCATGCATAAAGAGACTTTTCTAAGGTTGTAATGTGGGCAAAGTTTAAGGTGAGATATATTTGGGTAATGTAGCACAAAAGCCAACAAAGTTAGTGAAGCAAGAGTAACACTCAACGTAATATCAAGCACAAAAACTAACATTCACCAAAAACTGGGTACCATTAGCTATAATGAATGCAAAAGCTATGTTTCACAGCTTAAATTCAAGTTCTCACACTACAACCTCATGAAGAATAAGGAATTAAAAGGAATCACTCATACAATTGATGACAACCAATACATTATAACCATAAGTGGTGATCCTTCGAAACAACATCTATCTCATATGCATCATACTTAAATCACCCATTCTATACAACTTTAGGATGAGGGAGTAGTTCCTTTTTTGGAACGTATTGCAGCATTGGAGAGGGAGCTTCAAGCAACTATGAGAACGCTCGAGGAATAGATGAAGGCTCGTGAGGAGATGAGTTATGATCTATTAGTGCTCAAGTGTGCGATGACAAATCACGAGACAGGTGTCCAAGTAGAAAACGCTATGGTGAAGGTGCGAAAGCCACAAGTTTTCGATGGCAAACGGAGTGCCAAGGAGTTTGAAATTTTTTTGTGAAACATGGAGCAGTACTTTGCAGCGGCAAAGGTGACGAATTCGGAGAAGGTGTCAATCCCAACAATATACATGGTGGGTGATGCCAAGCTATGGTGGAGAACGAGAACCTTCAACGACATCAGTGCTAGGAGACCTCCCATCGACACTTGGGAGAAGATGAAGAAGGAGATAGCGGATCAGTTCCTACTCAACAACACTTTATGGCTCGCGAGGGAAGCTTTGAAGGGTTTGAAGCAAGACGGCTCCGTAAGGGGGTATGTGAGGAAGTTCACATCGGTGATGTTGAACGTGCCGAACATGTCAGAAGAAGACAAGTTATTCAACTTCATTAGTGGCTTGCAAGGTTAGGCACAAATGGAGCTTTGGAGGCAGAACGTGAAGGACCTCCCTAGCGCAATAGCGATGGCAGATGCCTTAGTAGATTTCCAATTGCCACCACCAACTCGACCTAACAGAGAGTGTAAGAAAAATTCTAGAACCCAAGATGGCAAGGAGAAAGGCAAAGAGAAGGTGGGAGAATCTTTTTAACATAAGAAGAAGCAATCTAAGGGGAAGATTGCATGCTTCATCAGTGAGGGACCGCATCATGCTTGAGAATGGCCGAAGAGGAAGAAGGGGAGAAGATCAACTCTATAGTCACAAATGACAAAGGAGGGAGCGATGAAGATGACTTGGGGAAAGAAGCCATCAACAACATCATCTATTTGAATGTTATGAGCCTCGTGGAGGAGAGTCCATGTAAAAACAAACTCGACGGAAAGAGGAGGTAGCACGTGGGGAAGGTGCTAATGGAAG